>OU744337.1:9422276-9699126 GCA_916610165.2 Gymnosoma rotundatum
GATCTTAATTGCAGTATTGACATTTCTGGCTAACTGTGAAATTTGTTTCAAGCTGATTAACCAAAGTTGCTAAACAATTTTTAATTTCTGAAAATTAACTTGTCGCCAAAGTTTAATTTTAGAAATTTGCTGGTCGATGGTAGCCGTATGGAATCTATCTGCATCCTGGTAAAGCCCCTTTAATATCCTTTTCCAAAATTTAAAATTAAAAAAAACATTGCTCATGTTGCTAGCGAGCTCCAGCTTCTAAATACCACCAACCGTTTGCATATTTCTGAATGTAATGGTATCTGTAGAGCCTGCTAGGGACTGGTTTTACTCTATGTTTGTTAATTAACAAATCCATTAATATACTTATCACTGAACACAATTTTACTACAAAACATTGGATCAGCTTTTACCTGCGCTTTCGCCCAATCGGCCACAGTACGATGCGTTTGATTATCTCGTGGCCTTAGTTCCTTAATCAGCTATATTTTACACAAATCTAGGACAAGACTAATTTATAAGTTATGACCCTTTTCCGCACTTTCTCTTACAGAGGCAATATTCTTCTACTTATTGGTCTTATTTGACCTGTTGGTTTCATTAGTTTGTGTTGTGATGAATTTCGTGCACAGATCAAAGTCGTCTATAAGTTGTACGAACGATTTGCAAAGTAAATGAAATAATTCTTTGCGTTGTCCTAATGCCAATTTAATAATGATGATAAGTCAGAAATTTTTAATAAAAGTCGCACAAATTTTTTTCGTGTATATAAACTTTTCCTTTATTTTTTAACTGTGCTTTTTTCTTGTTATAATTTTAATGCGAATTTTTTCATGAATATTTCAGTCTCAACAGACATCCATTTATAATTTCGTTTGAAAAAGAATAAATTATTTAACATTTATAAAAAAGAGCAGATCAGTTTCTACAAAGACACGATTTACAACGAGTTAAACAACAAATGAAAAAATATATAAAATAAAAAAAAAAAATTCCCGTTTTCCGTTTTTACGCAATTGAAATGTTAGAATTTCCTGTGCAATATTCAACATAACAAACAGTAACAACAAAAGGCATTCAAGCATTTACATATGCTCCTACAAGCCATAAACACAGGCAGCAGAGAAACTTTGGAATACATTCTCTTCATTTTTTCTTTTTTTGCACGTTAAAACATGCAACAATATCTGTCCTTGTACATGTGGTAGTAAAAAAAAAATATATATATAAACATTTGTTCAAGTATGAAGGTGGCAACAGTTAAAAAAACAACAACAACAATAAATTGAAGATTTTAACAAAAATTCTGTGATACAGACATCCCAAGGAAATCCATAACAAAAGAGTTATCAAACTCCACATTAAAAATGACAACAAGAGCAACAAAGAAATCAGGAACTCGTAAACAAGTAGTGATAAAATTATGCATGCATTTGTTACGAAATACATATGTAGCATAAAGTAGCAATAACAATAACAACAACAAACATACCAAAATAAATGACATTTCACTTGTTTCCTCTGCACCAGCACCACCACCTTTTTTAACTTAACATTTTGCTGTACAAAAAGACAAGTAATTTATTTAAACGTGGGTGGGTGTGTATGCTCTGTTAAGAACTTTTCGTTGCATATGTTTAGGAGTTTTATTTTTGCCCCTTTAATTTATATTCCCTTGATAAACTTGAACTTTTTCAATGATGTTTAATATATTCTTTAATATTATTTTTCTTGTTTAGTTGCGTTTTTGTATGGGAAACTTACGAGAGCAGATTTTTTTTTGGTATAGAATTTTGTTAAAAAAAAATAAATTTTTAATTCAAAACGCGTTTAATACTTTTCTTTCCTACATTTCTTACTTTGTCGGTTTGACTATATGTGCATTAATGATCTGAAGAATTCTAATTATACGCTTTGACCAACGATGTGATCTTAAGCAGATCGCTGTGACTCCAGAGAAATGGAAACTGACGATATTTCGTGTTTGGCAGGTATTCATCTTAATCAATTTAACCACCAGTGCCACTACTCGCTGTGTTGCAGTTACTTTTTCCCTTAAGTCTTCTTTTTATTCAAAGATCTGCTGCTTATAGCACAGATGCCTTTACTATTTCAGGCACCGTTGTGGATTCACAACAATGCTGGGTTCCGTACACAAAATGAAACATTGCACAGTGGGGCAGAATCAAAATGTTTTGGAAATAACCCAGCCATTTGTAAAGGACAAGGCCGATTGATCGAAAATTTCGCAAGGGTATAGCAGAGGAGTTTATGAGCTGGATACCAACCACTTTCCAGGGATGGCGCTATCTGGTCTCAAAGTTGGGTAACTTGTAACTGAAAACTTTTCTAACGCTTGGCATTTGATAAATTTTGGTCTGATATTTAAAATATTATAGAACGTCCTAAGGGCCTCGTCAATACCTACAAAATGGTGCTTTAATCTGCATGTTTATATTTAAAAATGATCGAATTATAAGCAGTTAAAAATTAAAATTTTTGATTTTGTTGAATTGCAGAAAATTTAATTAGAAAATTTATAATAATAATTTATACTCATAAAAATAATAAAAAAATTATAATAATAAATTTATAATAAGCATTTAAAACAGTCTTGTTCAATTCCGTTTTAAATTTTGTGCAAAAATTTATGCTGTCCATATTTAAAAATGACTTTTGTACATGTTTTTCCTTTTCCAATTTTTTATTAATTCATTGCTATTTTCTTTATTATAACTTTTTTGTTGTCCATGCCATATCTCAGGCGAAAAAAAGGTACGTACAAGGCAGTGTTGCCAGGGAAAGAGAGGAAAAAGTTACTCTTTTCCTTCAATAATGTCACATTTTTTCATTAAAAGTTATATTTTGCAATTTTCCTTAAATAAATAGTAATTTATATAAAAAAGAAAACAATAAAAGAAAAAAGAATTTCAGCCCAATGATTCTCATAATTATTTAAATCAGGACTCAATACTAATATTTCTTGATTGAAGAGTGCGTGCTCTCGCCATTTAACTCTTTAAGGCACGGTTTTGCATTTATAACTTTTTAAACAAAACGAATGCATTTTCAGTTAAAATAACATATTCTTATTATAAAAAAACAGAAAAATACAAATTAGCACTTTAGGTTTTTTTGTAATGAGGTGGTAAGTTTCTAACCACCGTGGCGCTTGGCATCAAAATATTCGAACAAAATTTAGGATCTGCAGCCAAATTAAGAACACAAAACTACTTTTGATTAAAATCGGAGAAGCAAGTCTTATTTGATTATATACAGAGGGGGTCCTTGCAGGATTTTCATTGCCATATTGTACGCACTGGATTCTTTTTGGTACTGCATTTTGTACATCTTCGGGATGGGATCGCTCTGGCTTCTGCATACTGTTTCCAGACGTAATTCTTTTGGCACTGATTTTTTTATGATGACTTTTAAAAAAGTAATTAATTTACATTTTCTCAATAAATGGCACGAAAACATGTTTTAAACACCCAACAATAGGTGGTTTGTTAACTGACCACCAAACCTGAAAGAGTTAATAAATTAAAGTAGGATTTTTTTGCTAAATCCGTTTAACCTTTTTCTTTAAAAGAATGAGCTTCGATAGAATTTACTACTTTAATAATTTTAAAAATGCCGATATTAAAGAAAAATTTAAATCTTATTTGCTTTAAACTTCAACTATCCGGCACTATTTCAAAGAAATTAAAAGAAAACTTCTTCTAAATCGAGGACTAGCAAGCGGAATAACTATAATTGTTACACAAAATAAGTGCAGATCACATTATCTCACAGTTTGAAAAAATTATTTCCCGAAACATATTGTTACGAACGGATTCTGTTGTTTGCAAATACCACTGTGGCTCATTATTCTCTATTCAAATTTGATGGCTTTCTCGGGCTATACTCCTTGATCTTACCGGTCTTGTGAACCCTTGGTCTCTTATTTACTAAACATGCGTTATTACTACAAACGCAGCTATCCACGCTACACTGCTGTGTTACTCCGGCGAGACATGAACTACTCGATGCCTTGTTTAGTAACCTTAACCATCCACAGACATCTCCACTACTCCTTTTATCCAAGCAACTCATCCCCTAAATTCCAATAGCTACAACACACGTCTGCCATACACTGTTGTAATGCTGTTACACTATACACTTCCCTGCGCTAACCGCTATTGCTCTTACTTTTTATTAGAAACGGCTTCTTGACAATTATCTGTTACTCTTATATTAAATTGGACGTCTCTACTAAATTGTCTGCCATGGCTTCGCACAATAATTGTCTTTTGCCTCTCGGGAGGTTTGTACTGCTGTTTATTAATTTTTAAATGGATTATAAAAATTATTATTTTTTCTTTGCACGCATGTCCGAATGCGGTATCGAACTCAGGACCCCCTGTTTTGCAGTACGCACCTCTACCAACGCAGCCATTGAGGCTGCTCAGCTTTTGCTAGCTAGTTGTGGTTTTTAGTCTATACACACACCATTAGTTGTTGAAATAACTTATTCACCACGCTCATACGGAAACAATTGCAGCGGTTGCCAGATTTTTTAGTATTCGTAATAATATTGATGTTTCTATATATGCAGCAAGAAACAGTTCGTGATTTCTCACTAAATAAACAGAGAGCAACTTCAGCAACTTTTTTCTTTCCTTATTTCGAACAAATTCTTTATGTGGGATTTTAATGGCATTTGCAAGTGGGCTAAAATCGAATTAAAATGTTTAGAAAAACAGATGTCAGAGAAGTTTTTACCTCAAATTATAAAACAAACGTAGAGAAAATCATAAAAATTAGTCAAAAACTTCGCCAACTATTTTAAATACCGCAAGAATCTCGCCTCTAAGCATTTTAATATTTTTATCGCCACGTTTAGTGAGAAACACTATAATTGGCAACACTGTGTACCGTTTATCTAATTAAACTGAAATACTCTTTTATACGATATTTTTTTAAAGGCGAGTATTACTTACGAAAGGGTTAGCTGTCAATTGAACTGTTATACGGCGGTCAGTTGTGTATATTATTGATCAATGAGGTATAATTTCCGTCGACGTAGCGTCGTAACGTTTGTAAATATTATAAGTATATTTCAGGTATTCTGTGCAAGAAATGCAACGATTTTATAAACTGGCTTAAAGAAAATTGTTGGTAAGGGAAGCCGCTGTTGGTTATACCATAGAGGAGAAAATCTTTGAGCACGGCCTAAGGCCGGCAATGCAGAAAATCTTTGTCAGGCGAAGCCGTTGTTGTTTTAAGTACTTAAAAACAACACAATGTCCATGGACACTATGACGTTTTTCAAAGTGATATAATGTTTATAGACGCACTTTTGGGTGTGATATAAAGTCCATGGACATTATGTCCTTGGACTCTATGACATGCCACCAAATTTATGCTTTTAGAATAAAACCAAACAACATCAGATCAAACAGATTCCGTTATATCCAGAATGGTACAACTTGCTGTAGGTTATTTCCTGGTGATATAATTGGAACATATTTATCTACAAATGAAACCAAAACTTGTGTTACGGCCAATAGAGATCATTATCGCACCATGATCCATGATTTTTCTTGCTTGAAAATATTTATGGCACTGATCCGGGAAACGTGTGATTATAACAGCCAAAGCCTTTTTGAAAGCAATGATGAAGAAAAGGTTCAATTATATGATGCGCAGGCCAAAAACTTCCGTTTCAACATTTTGAAAATATTATCAGAAAAAAAAATTAAATTGTTGTTGTACAGATTTTTTGCAAAATTGTAGAATTTTCCGATATTATTTAAAGCTTTATTTATTTAATTAATTACTGCCATCAAAAACTTAAAATTTTTTATTCTTACTTTAATTAAACTATAGAAACTATTTTCTACATAAATAAAATAATGTTAGATAATTATAATTAAACATTGATAAATTTGAGCTCAGCTGCGTAAATATATTTTTGAAAAAAAAATTTACAAATTTAGTTTTAAAAAATTTATGTAAATATGATTTTAGAATTTTTATTTCTTATTTTAGTTTTTTTTTTTTTTTAAATTAAAACCATTTTATAAAAAACAAGAATTGATCCCAAAGGAAATGGCTTAAGAAATTAAAGAAGATCTGAAAATATGAACTTGAATCCAAAAAAAAATTTTTTTAAACATTTTGTATAAATGTTTGTTTGATAACAAAGTTTAAGCATCAAATTATAACAATTAAAAACTTTTTTATTATCATGCGAATGTTACATTTATTTCTTTCTTTTTTGAAAAACCTTTCTCGTTTCAATTCTTTTCGTCCACTTTAATTTAGCAAAAGCAAAAAAAAAATCTACTTATGTTTGTAATCTAGATATTTTACTTTTTAACTTTTATTGTTGTTGTATTTTGTTTATTTCTGAAGTAGTCTTAAAGTTATGTTTGAATTGTTTAGCATCTTTTATTTCAACTCAATATATTATACATTTTCTTTGGTAAAGTTTTTTTTTCTATTTTCTCATCTTAACTTGATATGCTACCACTTGTAATGTAAAAACACTTACATTTGCTCATCAAGTAGATACACATGCACATATATGAGTGTATATAAGTGTGTTTCTACACATGTACATCTTTACTTACTGTTTAATGTACTTAAAAAGTATTTTTCAGTACTTGAGAAAAAAAAAGTACTTTATACTTTTATAGCCTTTCTTTCTGTGTGCATTTTTCTCAAGGTATTTATACTTGTTATTTTAGTATAATTTTTTTTTCTTATCTTTAAGAAGGAATTTTTTTTTAAGATATGACGTTTCTGATTTTGTTTGTTTTTATATAAATTAAGAAGCTTTGAAAAAGAATATCATGTTGATTGGGACAAATATATTGATTTTTTTTAACAAAGCATGTCAAAAGGCTTAAGGAAAGTAACATAGAACAAAGATTTTATTTTTCAAATATAATACAAAAGTATAATTGATAATTATGCACTTCTTGTTACTTGTGTCTAAATATTTTGCAAATAAAAGTAGCATTAGTCATTCGTTCTCATTCATAAAACAAATTTAAAATTGTTGCGTTTAATAAGGTTTTTTTTAACATCTTATGCCATCTGTATCGTGCGGAGAGAAACGAGTGAATTTGGTCTTATCAAATTGTTGATAAATTTTTTCTCCTGGAAAGAGAAATGTATTCTACAGAAAATAGTGTGACATTATTTTTTGCATATAAAAGCTAGCCAACATTTGTCTATAAAAAACTTGATAATAATTTTTCTACAAAGAAAAGTGTGATAAATCTCTTTTTATCCAAAAATAAAGATCTAGCTTGGCAATATTTTTTCAATGGAAAAGTTTGACAACAAAATATAAACAATTTTACAACTGTTAAATGTAAAAACGTTTTTTAATAAAAAAGGTTGACAAAATTTTTTCAATAAAAAGGTTTTAAAAATTTGTTCTATAAAAAACTGACAAAGTTTTTTTTATAAAAAAAATGGCAAAATTTGTTCTTTAAAAAAGTTTGAAAATTTTTCCTGCCAAAAATTTTGCAACTGTTAAATATAAAAACAACGTTTTTTTTATAAAAAAGTTTTGCAACTTTTTTCTATAAAAAAGTTTGGAAACATTTTTTTATAAAAAAGTTTGGCAACATATTTTCTATAAAAAAGTATGGAAACATATTTTCTATAAAAGATTTGGAAACATTTTTTTCTATAAAAAAGTTGGCAACATTATTTCTATAAAAAAAGTTTAGAAACGTTTTTTCTATAAAAAAACTTTGGAAACATTTTTTCTATAAAAAAACTTTGGAAACATTTTTTCTATAAAAAAAGTATGGAACCATTTTTTCTATAAAAAAAAGTTTGGAAAAAATTTTTCTATAAAAAAGCTAGGAAACAGTTTTCCTATAAAAAAAGTTTGGAAACATTTTTTCTATAAAAAAAAATTTGGAAACATTTTTTCAATAAAAAAAGTTTGGAAACATTTTTTCTATAAAAAATTTTGGCAAAAAAGTTGGAAACACTGTCTATAAAAATGTTTGTAAACATGTTTTCTATAAAAAAGTTTGCTAACATATTCTCTTTAAAAAATTTAAAAAACATTTTCCCTATAAAAAAGTTTGTCAACATTTTTTCTCTAAACAGTTTTCCTAGTAAACAGTTTCGATTTGTTATATTAAAACGTTTATGTAAAAACGTTTGGCAATATTATTGTTACGAATAATAAAATCTGACAAAAATAAATCCGCATGAGCGTGGTAAATAAGTTAATTCAACAACCAACGGTATGTGTATAGAATAAAAACCACAATTTAGCTAACAAAAGCTGAGCAGCCTCAATAGCTGCGTTGGTAGAGGTGCGTACTATAAAACAGAGGGTCCTGAGTTCGATACCGCATTTGGGCATGAGTGCAACGAAAGAAATAATAATTGTTATCATGCAATTAAAATTAATAAATAGCAGTACAAACCTCCCGAGAGACAAAGACAATTATTGTGTGAAGCCATGGCAGACAATTTAGTGAAGACGTCTAATTTAATAAAAGGAGTAACAGATAATTGTCAAGAAGCCCTTTCTAATAAAAAAAGTAAGAGCAATAGTGATTAGCGCGGGGAAGTGTAACAGCAAAACAACAGTGTATGGCAGAAGTGTGTTGTGACTACTGGATTAAAGGAGATGACTGGCTTGATAAAAGTAGTAGTGGAGATGTCTGTGGATGGTTAAGGTTACTAACAAGGCATCGAGTACACTCAAAATATTATGTAGGTAAATTTAAATGAAAAAACACTTTAAACAACTACTTTTTCATTTAAAAAACGGTCCACTTACATTTCATTTAAATTAAATGTAATTTACAATTGTTTTTGAATGTTGATTTTATAACTAACAAAATATGTAAAAACAAGTAATTTTTCTTTTATTCCAACGCACGAAAAAACAACCTACCAGAAAAGCAAAAACTACTGTTTTTTCATTTATTTCAACTAACAAAATGTAACCTACCAAAACATTAATAATAACTGTTTCTGTATTTATTTTAATTTATAAAATTTAACCTACTAAAACAGTAAAATTAACTGCTTTTTTCTTTTATTCCAACTCTCTAAAAGTAACCTACCAAAACAACAAAAACTAAAGATTTCTTATTTATTTTAAAAATCAAAAGATTTTAATTTATTTATTGATAATTTATTCTATTTATTTATTTATTTATTCTACACAAATTCTTCTTATTTTTAATTTGCTTAATATTTTTGTTCTTCCTTGAAACCAAGGATTTCAGGATAGTTCTATGCTGAAAAAATAATGTACTTTTACAAAATTGTTTATGTTTTTGCAACCAATAATTAAAGTACATATCGCTTATTTAGAAACACGACGCCTTAACTCAAACAAAAAATCATTTCAAGATAAACACAGTTAACGTTTTCATCTTGTAAAAGGTCGATACATTTTAAAAAGATCGTCTTTTCAAATGTACATACAGACACAAAACGAAATATGACAATGTTTTAAAAATCGATATGATCTTCACGTTATAAAAAAAATTTATTTTTTGGGTTATAACGTTGTATTACTAAATGAGCGAATATTTGTAATTCAAAAATTTAAATGACATACTTTTGTTTAAGACCAACCAATGGACCCAAGTGGGCTGTGGCAACACGGCTGCCTGCCTAAAGACTACAGAATTTAGAAGAGAATATCTGCAAAAAGGGAACATTATTTTTTAAAACATAATGCAAATTTTAAATACTATGTAAGAAACTTACCAATATTTTTTTGATCTTTTTCTTTCATAAATTATTTTGTTCTAAATATGTTTTTTATAACTGACATATTTTCCAACAGTTTATGTTTTTTATTTTATATTTTAAAGCTATTGTAAAATAGTACTTTTCTACTGACGAACTGTTTTTTTAATTAAGAATTTCATTTTTACTTAAACAAGGCAAAAATTAATTGATAATTTTGACTGCACCGAAAATCAGTATTTTTTTGTCGTTTGTTTTTCTAACAACAGACGAAAAAAGTTAAATAAAAATTTTCTTCCTAAAACAACCACATTTTCATTTATTTTTAACTTTACTGAAAACTTCCTAAATAAACGTCAAACAGTTAATGTTAAAATTTTTTGAGTGTAGTTCATGTCTCGCCGGAGTAACACAGCAGTGTAGCGTGGATAGCTGCGTTTGTAGTAATAACGCATGTTTAGTAAATACGAGACCAAGGGTTCACAAGACCGATAGGATCGAGAAGTATAGCCAAGGGAAGCCATAAAGTTCGAAGACAGAATTTAGCCACAGTGGTATTTGCAATCAAAAGAATCCGTACGTTTGCCTGCTAAACAGGGTAAAACGTAACATTATTCTATTAAAAAAGTCGCCAATATTTTTTCTGTAAAAGTTGTTAACATTTTTTTTTATAAAAAACATAAAAACTTACTTACGTTTGAAAAATGTGAATATATAAATGTTTAAATGTTTAGAAATGAAATTAAAAAGAGAACCAAAAAGCCGAAAATAAGTCAATTTTCATTTATTTACAAGATCGATGGTTCAATTCCTGGTTGGGAAAAAATTAAAAATTAAGAAAAAATATTCTTAAAAATATATTTTTATAAAACTACGTGTAAAAAAACTATTTATATATGGTAAAAAAGAAGGCAACACCTTTTCTGGATAAAGAGGAATGGCAACATTTTTTAAGAGAAAGTTTCAAAAATAATTTTTCTCCTTGTTTTTGTACCAAATTTTCGAGGATTTTTCTGACAAAAGTCCTTTAACTAAAATAATGTTAGTTTCCGTCGTATTTCGCTCTCGTGTAGCATTAAAATGTATTAAGTTTGATGTTTCGTAAGGAAAACTTAGTCTCTTTTTAATCCCTGACTGAAAATTAAATACAACTCCCATTTGCCCTTCTGTACTTCAAAATCTTTCATGAAGCTATTCGACCGCGTACAGAAAAAGAAAGGCGCTGATCGGTGACAGTAGCGTAACTTGTTGGGTCATGTGATTTAGCACCATTAACTTTTTATGAGGTCATTTGATGAGGCAATCTACAAACAAATCATGTTTTCAATAATAAACTTAAAAAATAATCCAATTTCCTTAATTTAAATTTCCTGTTTTTTTCTTTTTAAACGAATAATTTTACTGGTTGAAATTGTTGTTTTTGTCTGCCTTAAATACGAGCATTAAATCAAAATTAATGTTATAAATACAATTTCCACAAACAATTTATAAAAATCAACAACTAACTGATTGCTAAATAAAACAACAAACTTAAACTGTAAAATGGAATACAAAGTAGAAAAATTAATAAAAAAAATAAATAAAAAAAGGCAACAGTTAAAAAAAAATACAATTCACAAGATAAAAATCAAATTCACAAGAAATAAAATTATAATAGTAAAAAAGCAACAATAATAAGTACTTGGCAACAAAGTATGGAATAATAACTGAGATTGTCAACCGACTAAAAAGACTTAAAGGCAACAACATCCTCCTGTACAACCCATTAACATTAGCGTAAGAAATGTGCATATCTGCTGCTGCTAATGCAAACAGCTAAGATATTTCTTGAAAACATAACAGACGAAGGAGCAGTCAACTGACTGGCTGGTTAGAAGACTGCAAAGCAGGCTGGTTAGTAGAATGACACAAGTGATTTTTAAAGGGTCTCTGCTTTTTTTGCAGTTCGAAGATTGAATTATAATAAAATAAAACTATAGAGAAAGCGAGAAAAAGGCAACACACTAAAGTAAAGAAGACAGCAAATCACAGAAGACTAAAGCAGACAGTAGCACTACTTAAGAATAAGGAAAGATAAAATTGAAAAGAAAAATATGAATACAAAGCACTGTGGAGTACGAGTATAAGTTAAAAATAAAAAATACTGGAAGAATCCTTTTTTTTTTTAATTTTAAAATTTTTCAAACAACAAACGAGAGGAATAAATCGATGAGTTATCTCACTTTGAAGTCCTAAACTTATGTAAAGAATAATGTTAAGTGTTGTACTCATATTTATCGATATTGTAAGCTTCAGGTTAATATGACCACAGAAATAATTAAAAATCTTTTATCGGTCCATATTTCTATAATGCCCACTGCAGACAACACCAAGAAATTATAAAATAAAGTGGGATTTGTAAAAGAAAAATGGAAAAAGACAAAAAAAAAAAAACAAAATGCGAAATGCTGGCAAAATAATGTGCAGCTAGAGTATTAAATAAAAAGACTACACCATTCCAAACATTAAAATTAAAGTCGAAGTTTATCTAGAAATTACAAAAGACGCCAAGAATTTAAATTTGTAAAAATCTTATTAAAAAGAATGGATGGACAAACCTAAATCGAATGCAAATTACAAAAACGAAAACTTTTTTTAGCTGCATTTGTTAATGCATTTCTTTGTCTACACTGTAGAATGAACTGTTGTACATCCTTTATCCTTTATGTTTTTTTGTTTAACATCCACGATTTAAATGTTGCTTTATGTATTTAAGATTCGTTGTTAACATGCAGATTTAAATTTTCCATTGCGTGTTGCTGTGTTTGTATTTTTTCTACTTTATTTACAGCAATAACAACAATATTTAAGTCGCCAACATGTATTGAAGAAAACTTTACAATAAGTTTATAGTCTTCTTTCATTCCTTATCAATCCCTGAACTTAATCATTGTTGACTGAAACTACAACAGTAAGGAAAAGTAAACTTAAATCTAATAAAATGTAATGAATATTATTTTATTAAGCAAATGTTATGGCGGTGTTTACAAAAAGCAAAATTAAACAGAAATAATTGGTGCCTACATTTCTATAAAAATATCGTGTTCCCACACTTATATAAAAAATTGTGGCTACGTTTTCCTAGACTATTAAGTAATGTGCCAAACTTTTTTAATGTTAAAACATGTGGCAAGAATTTATTCTGTAGAAAGAAAGTGTGGCAATATTTTTTTTCTATAGGAATAAATTATGGTAACATTTATTATAAGAACAATTTTATGGCAACAATTTTTTATTTATGACAACATTTTTGTTTTCTAAAGGAAACAATTTCTCAAAAGGAAGGAAATATGTAAGTCTAGAGCAACACGGCGAGGCATGTTTTTTTTTAAGGAAAAGATTATGGAAATATGTTCTTCTGTTGAAAAAATGCGAAGTATATTTTTTTTTTTTAAAAGATAGTCAGGTATTTATATCTTTACAAAAAACTTCTTCTTTTAAATAAAAGTTCCAAAAGAAAAAATAGTGTAAACATTTTTTTATAAAAAAATGGTGGCAATATTTTTTCTATGAAAAAAAAAAATAGCTGCAATATTTTTTCTATGCGAAAATCCAGTGGCAACATTTTTTATATGCTAAAAAATGGGGGCAAAAGTTTTCTATGCGAAAAAATAATGGCAGCATTTTTTCAATGCAAAAAAATAGTGGTAGAATTTTTTCTATGCGAAAAAATAATGGCAGCAGTTTTTCTATGCGAAAAAAAGGTGGCAACATTATTTCTTTGCGAAAAAATAGTGACATTTTTCCTATGCGAAAAAATAGTGGCAGCATTTTTTTAATGCAAAAAAATAGTGGCAACATTTTTTCTTTGCGAAAAAAGGTGCCAACATTTTTTCTTTGCGAAAAAAGGTGCCAACATTTTTTTTGCGAAAAAAGGTGGCAACATTTTTTCTTTGCAACAAAATAGTCACATTTTTCCTATGCGAAAAAATAGTGGCAGCATTTTTCCTATGCGAAAAAATAGTGGCAGCATTTTTCCTATGCGAAAAAATAGTGGCAGCATTTTTTCTATGCGAAAAAAATAGTGACAATATTTTTTCTACGCGAAAATTCAGTGGCACCATTGTTTCTATGCGAAAAATCAGTGGCAACATTTTTTTATGCGAACAAATAGTGGCAGAATTTTTTTAATGCAAAAAAATAGTGGCAACTTTTTTCTTTGCGAAAAAAAGGGGCTAACTTTTTTTCCTTGCGAAAAAATAGTAACAACATTTTTTCTTTGCAAAAAAATAGTGGCAGCATTTTTACTATGCGAAAAAATAGTGACAGCATTTTTTCTATGCGAATAAATACTAGCAGCATTTTTTCTATGCAAAAAAATAGTGGCAACTTTTTTTTGGGAAAATTACGGCATCATAAAAAAATTGTGGCTATTTTCTATAAATCCGGCGGCATTTTATCTATTGAAAAAAATAATGGAAAAATTTTTATTTAGAATTAGTAAAGCAACATTTTGTTTGTATAGAAATAAATTTATAGCAACAGTTTTCTATAGTTTAGCAACAGTTTTTACTTGAGGATGAGAGTTTGGTAACATTTTTTCTATAATATATAACTATAGCAAAACTTTTTAAAAAAATATATGGCAGCATTATCTTCTATGCAAAAAAATTGGTATCAGGGGTTAAATTGCTTGCTAAAAAATAGCAACAGCACTAAAAGCTTACATTTTTTCAGCAAAAAAGAACTAAATTTCTTAGCATTTACAAAACTTTTCATTGGGCTTAACCAGCAGCAAATGTTTTTAAAGTAATTGCTTTGCTGATTGCTTGGCTGCAGAAAAGAACATATAGTCAGCTAAAGCATATGCGTTTCTTTCTTTCTTTGCATTTGCTTTTTGCTTTTGCTGCACATTTTTCTACAGTAACAGTTAAGCAACTACATATGCATTGAAAATAGTAAAGCATTTTTAATTATTAATTGGTATCATTTTTTTAATACATTTATTTTTCGACTTTACTCGGGATTAAGTTTATTACCGATTAGTTTTTTTTTTTTCAACTATCGGACTTAAATGCATATTAAACCATTTCACAATAATGCAGTACTTTTTAAAATAAGTTTTTTAGTGAACGATCCTTTCTGCTTGCGATGAGGAGTCTGGCGTCTAGAGGCCTCAGACTCAGCTATGTAGCTAAGATAGCAAATTTTTCTTCATCTTATTTATCAAGTAACTTTTCCTAGATGTTAATGTACTCGTATTTATTTATTTTGTTGTTATTTTTATAACAAATTTATTACAGTCATAAATTCATCTTTAGCCAGTGTTCATTTTGTCACATTTATTGTGAATATTTTTCATTCTCTTTTCAATATTTTTATGCATGAGTATTTATGCGATTCCTGTATTATATACAGTACATTTTATATTAATATACTGAAAGCATAAAAATTTTTGACACGCAACATCCAAATGACAATATAACTGTCAGAATGACACTTGTAGATAAAGCAAACAAATACCGTTTATATACAAATAAAAGATGCCAACATTATTAAAATAAAAAAAAAACAAAATGAATTTATTGAAACGTGAAAAGATACAACATGAATAAACTATTTTTTTTATGACAAACATTTTTATGTACAAAGTTTTAACAATTTAAGGGATTTAAAAAAAATATTTTTTTAAAAGTTGTTGTCAAATTAGTTTTTAAGGGGAACTACATAAATTGACATTTCAGAGTTTAAGGATCGTCATCAAATAGGATTTTAATTTTGCATATTTATTGCGTGGGCAATGAAGAGTATTAAGCTAATAGTGGGTGTATATTTATTTTTAACAATTGCTGATCAGTTAGAATAGAAGATTATAGTTATAATGAAAATCAGAGCTAATTTAATGCACCAACCTGTAGTAGTTTTATATATTTGTTTCAGATAACGTTCATTATTGCGCGTTATTTTTTTTTAAATTATTACTTTGACACTGGTGTCAGATAAACTACCTTTAGTTTACTCAAGAATTATTATGAATTTTATCATGTTTAACCTAAATAACTTAATGCTGCTCCCCATAATTTTTGAAATTATTACTTCTTTTTTCAAATTTAAATGACTAATAAATTATTTAGATAAATAATAGCTCCCATATACAAATATGCATAATGTCACAAACTTAAGCCTATTGTTAAAAAACTCAAATGAAAATCTTTCCACAGAAGAATTTAAAGCGGAAATGTCTCATTTTCTTAAAACAAGATTCTAATTGAGAGTGAAATGTGAGAGAAAACAGAAAATAACTCTTATAAGCACCTGTCTTAAAACACAAATCCACGGGTAACCTAAAGAAAATGAATAGTATTGTCAACTTTAAAAGTATTGACAGTAACACCAAAATTAAGAAAAAAGTAAGCGTTTTTTATTTATTTAAAGAAAATTCTTAAAAAAAATATAAAAAAGTATTTAAGTTTATTAAAAAAATATTATACTTTTTTATAGTAACAAAAAAATATTACAGAAATAAATGGTAGATTTTAATTCTTTAAAAAAATTAAGTAAATATACGAAATGAACTCAACAAATTAATTGGAGTTTTTTTCTCTTGTAAATTAAATGCTGTTGCCTTACCTTCCGCTATAAGCCCTTGTTACTTGCTGGCTGCTATTTGGGTAATGGTAAGCGAGTGTATTAAGTAACGGATGTCTGATTATAGACAGTTCTGCGTTTCTTTCGTGAGGAAACTTGAGCCTCTAGCCGAGAATATGCCAAAAGATTGTAATTACTCTGCACTAAGAACACCGAAAACCGCAGAAATGATTCCTAACGATTGCGGATACTATGACTTAAAAGATTGTTAGATTTTGAATCTTGGGGACACCAAGAGTCTGTGCTGATCTAACCTATGTACAGACGAGGGTCCTCGGGGGTATAGGGGGAACCAGTCCCCCGGTGTGCGGGCACTAAAGCTGGATATACAGTCGGGTACTGTCGGAGGTTTTTACCAGTCTCCTTTTTTAATAATATAACGTATGAATAATAATAAAACCTAAAAAACTGGCACCATGGGAGCCGGTAGCCCATACAGAGAGCCGCCCATCTCTATAGCCGGTCATTGGTGAGGTGCCTTCATGGTACACGTGGTGATTGCGGTTAATTTGTCTATCTCTGCGGGTCTGGCTTGGAATAGACTGAAGTGTGCTGATGCACTCTCAACAGAGGAGTTTATGATAGGCTGCGACCCTATAGCAAGAGGTAGATTCATGGTCCTGCAAGCCATGGTCTTAAGATTGTACAGAATAATGGTTTGACCTGGGCTTACTGCCAGGTACAGACGTTAATATAATCACTTATCCTGTTCGTTCAATAGTTTTAAATTTGCAATAAATAATTTGAAAAAAATACTTTGTTTATTTTTAAGAAAATAATCATTAAATTTTTAAAATCGTCTTAGTGAAGTAGAAAAGCTCTTAGCACTATAATTAAAACATATGCAATAAAACGGTTTAAAAAGCACTAAATTGAAGCGCTGTAAATAACGCTGTAAAATAACATTCTTATTGCCACTAAAAGGAGAGAGAGGTATAAGAAGGCAATCTTAAAACGTAGAAGTAATTGTTTTTTTTTATTTACTCACAGTTAAGTTGATGTTAAAGAGAAATATTTTTAACAGCTGTTTTCTCAGAAAATATTATTTTTGTTATCGTTTTCTAGATTTACTTCTTGTATACGGTCTTCATTGCTTAAAGCTGATTCTTGGTTTCCAGTTTGTTTGTCAAAAGTCATTCACCTTTGTGTGCTTGCTTTTGCTATTTTTATTTCTTAGACTATCATTAGCATTTGGTCACATGACGAAGAATTCTTGACTAAGTAGCAATGCTTTCTTTAGGAGCATTACAGACTGTATGAATAAATATATGTTTAAATAATAAACAAAATATTTTAATAACTAAATAAATATAATTGTTGACGTATAGTTTATGTAATTTTTGATAGCGTATCACATTGTTTGATTTGTTTTACTTTGTTAGTTTTAGTGTGCCCTAGTTACCGCTAAGCCATTGAAAATTATTTATTTTATTTTGAAAAAAAGATAGATTGTGCAATATGCTTTTTCTATTTTCCTGACCGTTTGTGGTAAAAGAGGAGGGAAAGTAATTTACGTATAAATTTCAGTAAAATTTTCCGACATTGCGCAACTGTTAGCGAAGTCAGTTTGTTATAACTTCGAAAATTTCAACCCAATGTGTGTGACTTTTCTTACGATCTTAACAATTGTTTCAGCTTCAGAAGGACTATCTTGATTCTTACTGCTTTCAGTAGATAAGAGCTCTTAAGGGTAATCGATTTCACCAACATATATTCACTGAAACAGCGTTAATTGAATTAAAAATTCTACAACAAAGAGAAAGAAAAATAAATAAATTTACTCTGTACAATAAGCTGTACTGTTTTATATAATCGTTGATTTTTTTAATTAAAAATTTTTCAAAAATTATTTTTTGTTTTGTTAGCAGAATATTTCTTTAGCTCCACAAATTTCTGACAAAACAAAAGTCTTTAATATTTTTTACTTTATACTTTCATACCGCTTATAAATTCTATTTATATTTATAGACGAGTAAAAACGTTAAGATTAGTGAAATATGGAAAGGTCTGGCAGCATTTTTTTAAATAATTGTATTTATGTACCTTGAAGAGAAGGAATTTTGTAACACCATCTGAAACGAACTTCATTGCATTGCTCATCATTTTACTATATGGATCACGAAGAGACTTATATAGATTTTTTTTTTTTTTTTTTTTGTTGTAAAACTTATGTATAAAAATTTGTTTCAGTTTCATAAATTAATTAAATCTACATTCATAATAGTAATTTAAAAAAATAATTAAAAAATATTTTTGTTTGAGTTCTCATTTCTTTCTAAGCTCCTTGATCAAACGCCTTTCGTTTAGCACTTACGTTAAATGTTTGATTTTAGTCGCCAACTACTTATTGTAAAATTTTCTAATCTGTCATTGATTTACTCAAACCCTTGACTTGCAACATATTCCTTTCTTCCCTTGGCTGACCCCCGAACACCTTCTTTACAGTTAGAAGGCTTTAACTATTAAGAAGGCTTTAAATTTTCGTTTCTTATACTAGAAGCAATACGTTTTAATTTGTACTCAGGTGAGTACATGAACCAGTTGAACCTTCAACATCTTTCAAATTGTATTAATTTTATAAGATGCACACATACTTTGGTGCGAATAAAATTAAAATCTTTAGTTTTAGATCAACTGGTGATAGCTCAATGAAGTGCAGTTTTCATTTGGTGTTGTTGCTTAATACTGCCTCATTAATTTAGAGGGTAACTGCTCCTTAAGTATTTGTTTCTTTTCATGACACCTATTGAAGGCCACCAAAATTTTTATTTAATTTCGATTTAGTAAGAAGTTATTTTGCTTTGTTAAGCAAGTTTAAAAAAAGCTTGTGTTACAGAGTTATCTGTGTAATTTCAGTTTAAAAATTTTACAATTACAAAACTTTTTAATTTTAAAATAAATATTCATTGCATTATTTTATTCTAAAAAAGAATTTCCTTTGTAACCAGTAACCCCTTTTTGTTTATCCCTCTTGTTTTTGAACTAACAACCATCACAAACTAAAAACAAAAAGGGGGAACAAATAGAAGAAAAATTTTAATTAAAATTTAAGTTCAGTCAATGATATTTTAGAGCAGCCACAATTTGTTGCATTTCATTTGCAACAATTTATTCTTTCTCCCAACTTACTCTGCATTAATTTTTCAGCTTGAAAATCAAAATGTTTCATGTACTCATCCAATTATTTCAATGACTTAAATCTCTTACTTACACTGACTGTCTGCGATTAGTTTCTATTTCATTTTTGGCATTCACATCACATACAAATCAACATCAGAGTCATGTATACTCAGTGTTAGTTGAAAGACTTCTCCCAGCAGAGTAATTTAGATTAAAACAAGCCAATTCCTTAATGTGGATATAAAGAAAACGGAATAAGAAATGTTGATGAATAAGAAATATTAGAAACATTCGTTTGCCAATGACTGTACTAAATATTTTTACACTTAGTGGGAATATATAGGGTTTATTAAGAGGGAAGTGCTGAAAATATTAGTTTACGAAATTTATTATCACATTCTCTATCGTACAGTGAGTGGTAAAAGATCCCCTTTCAGATTATATTTTCACACTGTTTGATTGTTCATTTAATTTGTCTTCTCTTATAAATAATACCATTTCTTTTGGAGAACCCATTGTATAAAAAGATCCTTAAATTAAGAAGATTATAATAGAATAAAGTGGACGATTAATTAAAAAACGCCAAATTGGCAAAATTGATCTATAAAAATTTTAGCTTTAAAGAAATTGCTTAACTAAGAAAACGCTTAATAAGAAGAAGTTAAGTAAATTAAAAATACAATCCAGTAATAAAAGAACTGAAATGTTTGAAAATTAAAAAGTTGATTTATTAAGTAAAACTTCTTCTGTTCAAAATAATTTAAAAAAATAAATAAAAATAAATTTTAATTGGAAAAAATTGCTTATTAAACAAAAACGAACTTTACGGACTTAGAAGACAAAAGTAACAAAAAATATATAAAAATTGATTAAGAACAGAAATATCCCAAAATTTATAGGTAGTCTATTAAAACTCTCACAGAATTTGTAAAAATTAATGGGTTATCCGAAAGTGATTTTATATTCATAAAACTTTTTGTTACATTTGGAACTGTGAGAGGCAGACTCGTAAAATTTTGACATTATATTTGAAACTATGTACTCTATGACAAAATATAAATCGTGGCCATACCGAAGTTTAGTATGACAAGTACAGAGAGAACGACAAGAAATGCTTTAGATTGTGTGTAAACTTCGTCTAAGCAAATTAATATAAAAGATTAGTTGGTTAAATAGATGATGTTTACAATGTAAACAAGCTAAGGTAGATAGATATGAAGAATGCTGATGATGTATGTGGCCTCCAGAAAATACCGCATTTCATTGTGCTAGCATCTAATATTTCTAATTTTCTTTGGAAAACGTCCGGATATATTTGTAATTAATTTTTCTTCCTAAAAAAGTTTTACCCTGGAGTTAATGTCGCCGTCGTTGACGGCGTTTCAACGCCGAAAAAGTTGAAACAGATTGAACTTTTACGGCATTGCAACGCGTTGAGATTAACTGCTCTCATACAATTTCATAGACGTCGACATTAACTCCAGGGTTAGAAATTAATTAAAAGGAACCCAAGCCGAAAAAATTAATTTTTAATGCATTTATCATATCCACAGTTTAAATCCTGATTGGAAAAAAAGCTAAAAATCAAATATTAAAACTTTAAGTTAAATGATGTTTTAATAATGAAGTGATTGTCAGGTATGTAACCTAGATTTTGAAACACAAAAAGCAGAGTCTTTCAGTATTTTATGTCCGCTTTAAGATAAAATTACAATTATATTAAAATATAAAGGGTGTTTCTATTGTGAGTTGATTTTAACATATATAACTGAAGTTTTTAATCACAGTGGAAAGACATTAGAGGTTAAAGAGACCGCTATAAAAGTAAGTGTGCATTAAAAATTTAAAAGTTATAGGGTGCCTCCATAGAGGATGCCTTTTTGACAAATTAAGTCTAATCTCTTAAGATGTTATAGGTAGACGTTTGAAACTTGCACAAAATGTCTCTGATAGATGGGCAAGTACAACACAAGTAAACAATTAAATAAAGGGTGTCCCGGTAGTATCGTGATTTTCATGTAAACGGCCTTTTTTTTGAACCATAATATGCTAAGGCTATAAAATTATGTATTGTTAGTTCACTATAAAACAAGTAAAAAATTTTAATTAAAAGGTGTCCCTTCAGTACTGAGGGCTTATTTAAAATTTATGCAAAGTATGCATATCCGCTGTAGAAAAATTAAATTAAACATTAACGGATGATCCAAACTAGTGCAGAAGCCTTAATGTGTGTCCAGCGAACATTTGACTGACTTCCGACAGAAATGATGAGCAGAGTACCAAGCTTTAGTTAAAACATTATTGATACTTGATACGTAAGTTAGGGTTCTTTGAGATTAAAATTATTATTCTATATTTTTTTTGTACGAAATATTTCTTCTAAAATTTATTTTACGCATCCAAATATTTTGAACGAAATAAAGAAGTTCATGTTTTAGGACAATACTGATTGTAGACACTGAGAAGATGAATAAACTCAACATTACTTAATTGTATTTCATACTACAGCGAACAGAAAAAATACTTATTAAATTACTTGAAATCATATCTCTAAAGAAAAACAATCCAACAACAACAAATTAAATATTATAAAAACAAGTAAAAGTACTTTATTCGTTTATGCCGATTCTTGTATACCCTTCGTCATATGCATATGTAAATCTAGTTTGGTGAAGTAACTCTAATAAAAAACAAATATTAGAGAATAAAAATATAAAAAAAAAATTAATTACTAGATATAATTTTACTTAAAATATTACATGTTCTTAATAGGTTAAAAATTTAAAAAAAATTTGTATTTCCTACAAGATCTCTTTAAAAGCTTTTAAATGACACCCATATTTATGTTTTAAAAAATTAGTTGTAGATTCGTACTCTTCTATAAAAAGTCGACCCTAAACTCCGATTGGATGCAAACATTGCCGAAAGAGCTCGGAAGACGACCTGTGGGCTCTATCTCTCCCAGAGAGCTCTAGTACCAAGATGTGGGCTTTAGCCTCGGATCACCTCCTGGCTCTAAAAGGCAGTAATCAAACCGATCATTCTCTATGGTTCTGTTTTTTGGTGGCGTGCTCTCGAGAAAACGGTCAACCAAAAGCCTCTTTATAAAGTCAGGAGAACTGCCGCCATTTGGATTACTGGGGCTCTCCGAACTATTTTGACAAAGGCTCTGTATGCCCTTCTCCACGCCCTCTAACGCTGGCTTAGACCGGACATAGGGCACTCTAAGATTATCGTTCGGGATGTGCCCATACCATCAATAGTGGACTACATCTCTTCTACTCCTGCTCTGGACCACGGGTTTCAGATCCATATTCCAAGTAGGGGGGAATGGGTCTGTAACGAAGTGGTTGTGAGAAATACTGTCGACATCTACACCGATGGCTAGAAACTGGACGACAGGGTCGGTTGCGAAATCTTCTCCAATAACCTTGGACTAAGACTCTCCTTTAGACTTCCTGACTACTGCAGCGTCTTTCAAGCCGAGGTAATGGCCATTCTAAAAACATCCGAAATAGCGCTTAGGGACAATCTTTCTGGCCTTGCCATTCGGATATTTTTGGACAGTCAGGCGGCAATCAGGGCGCTTGCTGGTGCATACAGTACATCTAAGCTAGTCCTGAGATGTTACTCATTACTAAAAACACTATCGAAGCGATCACAGATTGACCTGTTTTGGGTCCCTGGTCACAGGGATACCCGGGAAACTGTGAGGCCGATGATCTCGCCAAATGGGGCACATTGCTTCCTAACGTCTCCTCGCTACCACACGTTGGGATTCCTCTGGCAACGGTTAAAATGGCCATAAAGAACCACTACCTCAATTTGGCTCGTAACTTATGGGTAGAGGAAAGTTGCTGTTGTGTCTCCTGACAACCGTGGACTAAACTGGACCTCAAGCGGATCAGGCTGCTGCTCAAACTGGACACGAAATCCATAAGTATCACGGTCTCGGTACTTACTGGTCACTGTCTATTCGGCTCAGAGGATGAGGAAGAGACCGTACGGCACCTCCTGTGCCATTGCCCATCCCTGGCTCGAAGAAGATTAAGAATTCTGGGCTCTCCTTTCTTCGGAACTCTTACGGAGCTATCATCTTACCCTGTAGGGGACATAGCAAAGTTCATCCGGGAATATTCATGGTTCTCAACTGAGTAAGGGGATTCGCGCCGTCTTCCTTGTGGTATCACAACGGGCCATTCGATTGTGCTCAAGTGAGCTTCGTCGTGAGAGGCTGCCACTCCTAACTAACTAACTATAAAAAGTTTAGGGGCCCACAATTCGGAAAATATGGGCGAGCAACAATTTTTTAACTTGTAATTAATTTCTTATTTTTGAATTCTTTATCGCCCCATATATCTGATTTTTTTTTGTGTTACTTGTGGTATTTTGCCCGCTGCCTCGAAGGACATGGATCGATCTTGCAAAATTTTTGGGAACTATGTCTATGACTTCGCTGTGCATAAGAATTCACAATGTTCATACTTAATGGGGTCGGATATGGTATAATAAGAGGAAAGAAAAACTATGGTAAGGTTCCATGAAGTGTGTGAGAGAGGCATAAGAATAAGAGTTGTATTCATTCATGTTGTAATCATACGAAAAAAAAAATATTTAAGACATAATGATGCATTTTACACAACAGCAAACGTACGCTTAGACGATGGATGGAAAGCTGGATGCATGAATTGATGTTTGGTTGGATGAATGACTAGATTCCTGTATAAAAGGTGTTGGTTGGTCTTTTATTTTTGTTTTATTATACTTATTTTGTATCTGTATCTGTATGTGTATGTTTTTTAGTATTCCTTGTGTATATCAACATAAATTTATTTTGTTTGTACGTTCATTTACAAAACAACATACCACAGATTAATTTTGCTAAAATTTAAATGAACGTTGTTTTGCAAAATGTGTGTGATTGGTGTGTAGGGAAATGAAATGTGTATAGTTTTTATTATATAGTGTTTTTAAGTATATTAAACCTTAAACGGTAAGAAAAATTTAAAAGTAAATGTCTTACAACACTTATGTGTTGGGCTAAAGTTTTAAAGCGGAAAAAATAGCTTTAAACCGTTTAAACATTTTTTTCTGAATAGTGCAGTTTAAAATAATCTTAAGAGCTAACATTTTTAAATATATACCCACGTATAATCTATGAAGCTTTAAAGCTTTAAAGCTTCAGCAGCTTTAAAGCTTGAAATCTTTTTAGTTAAAATTAAAAACTAATCCTTAAATTTTTTTAAAATTTTGTTTTTAACAGCTTTTTAATTCTCTTAACTCCTTTGAAGGTTTAATTTTCTCATTAGTTGTGTTCTATAACATGTTTGAGTGTTGCCTAACTTTGATTATAACCCCTCCAGTCGTTTAGATAAGATTTAATGTTGCCATTCTGAATTCCTTGCTGGTTGCTGATATTGTTGCCTTTCTTCTAATGGCACTTTGGCTTTAAGTTTTGTTTAGTTTAAATAAAGTTTGTTTTGTATGCTTTTGCCACAAAAGCATACTTAGTTATTCACTTATGCACAGTTGTATACTTGTTGTGCTCACATGCATGGTACGTTTGGTAACACATACACTTCTTAATGTTTTTGTGCACACATGTTTGTTTTAAAAAAACATTATTTTTTTTTTTTACCTTCGATGTTATTATTTTAAAGTGTAGTAATGAACAAAAGTGTTTAAAAAAGTAGCACAAGCAAATTTTAAACACGTCAATATGTTTCTGCGCAAAGAAACAAAACTGAAAATATAATTTTTATGAAGGAAAAATTATTTGCAAAATTCGGTATTTAATTTCGAAACCATGAATAACGAATATTTTTAATTTTTTTATGAAAATTTATTTCTTATAATGAGTTTAAATTAACAATTCCAATATCGAATTTATTTTTTAATTTTTTTTAAATTAAATTTCGAATTCGAAACTATGAATTGCGAATTAAATTTTTTTTTTTTATATATAATGTTTTAGCTCTTAAAATGAGTTTAAATTATTAATACCAATATCGAAAGTAGTTTGTTAGATTTTTTAAATACAAAATTTAATTTCGAATTTTCGAAACCAGGAATTACGAATATTTTTATATAATATTTTAATTCTTAAAATGAGTTTAAATTATAAATACTAATATCAAAATTTTTTTAAGATTTTTTTAATTACGAAATTCAATTTCGAATTTTCGAAATCATGAATTAATAAATTTTTTTTTGTTATATTTTAGTTCTTAAAATGAGTTAAAATTAGTAATATATACTAATATTGAAAACATTTTGTAAGATTTTTTTTTAAGTACGAAATTTTATTTCGAATTTTCGAAAATATGAATTTCCAATTGTTTAAATTTTTTTATGGAATATTGTTAATACTAATATCGAAAATATTTTTTAGGATTATATTTTGAACTTCGAAATTTAATTTCGAATTTTCGAAACTATGAATTACGAACTTTTTAAATTTTTTATATGAAGTGTTATTTCTTAAAACAAATTTAGATTATCAATATTAATATCTAAAATTTTTTGCAAATTTTTTTTCAATACGAAATTAATTTCGAATTTTCGAAACTAAGAATTACCAATTTTTTTTTAATTTTTTTACAGAATATTTTAGTTATAAAATGAGTTTAATTTTTTATATGAAGTTTAATTTTTTTTAAATGAGTTTAAAATATAAAAAAATAATAGTTGCACTTATAATAAAAAAATAATAGTTGCACTTATTCGGGCAATGCCGACTGTAGGGTGCTTCACTAGAATTTCATCATTATGTGGATTACCGAAAGCTTTATCTTAAATAAAAAGCTATAAATTTTATGAATTTACAAAAAACGTTAAAAATCTACTTATAAAATTGAAACTACATTTTACCGATAATTTCATATTTTTTTTTTAATTCTTATGAAATTTCAAATTAAAAGATTATTGGCTTTAACCTAATAAAGTCAACGAAAAAAATTTGTGACATGTTATTTCTTATATAATAAGCTTTCTAAATCCGTGTTTAAAGTAGTTCTATCTTGTAGCTTTAAAAAAAACTAGAGGTGAAAAAGCAAAAAATGCCAAAATAAAATTTTTGTATTTCAAATTTAAAACTTAAATTTCATTTTTTAAATTCGAGGCTGCCTATTCAGACGCGTTTTGGTACCACCTTGTGCCTAAATAGGGTGTATCCAAATCCGTTAGGCAAAAACCTTATGTACTACTTAATAAATGACAGTTTTTTTTTCATGAAAATCGATAAATAGTTTAGCAGTTCTCGACTTTTATTTCATTTTATTTAATTAGAATAAATTTGTATCTTTTATTAATTAATAATAATTTCAAAATTTTAAAAACACTTCCAAATTTGCTATTTTAATTAGGTCCCCTTAATATTAATAGTTGGTAATTAATAATTTTATAATAAAAAATTTTTTATCTTAGGTCCTTTTTAAATAAAGGTACTAATGTAATGGGCACTAATAAATAACACTGATATACAAAAAAATAAAAAGAATTAACTATTCGAAAAACAAAACAAATATTGCTAATTTTGTTTACCCAACTATTAGCTGCCTTCTTCATTTTCTCTTGTATGACATTTCACTTGTGTTGTAAATTATATTCGCACTTGTTTTTTGTAACTATTTCTTTCTTTGCCACAAAAACGATAAACTTTTTTTTTATTCTAATCCAAATCATCATCAACATCGTCAACATCATCATCATCATCATCCTCATCACAGTCATTATGCATTTTGTTAAAAGATGTTAAATCTTTTGTAACATTTACTTATGGCAGATGTAGTTGTTATTAGTTCGATGAACCCGACGTACGACTCAAACAGAATACTGCTCACTCTACGATTATTTCGATACAAGTTTAAGTGTTTAAAACTATACAAATGTTGATGTTTTATAGTTACAGCAAGAATGTGACTTGTTGTTAAACTTAGAATTGTTAAAGCTCTAGAAAATGTTTTTTGTCTCTAGCTGTGGTTGTTTTTGTTATTATTGTTTTTTTACAGTCTATAGAATACGCATCCATCTAAGCATCTGTCTCAATAACTCGTTAGTTACACAGTATTTTTTTTTTTTGTTACGTTTTATTGCTGTTTGTAGCAGAAGATATTTTTACTGAGATGTTTTTTTGACGTTGTACAATTATTTCATTTAAGTTTCTCGTCTGTTATGTTCTGTTTAATTTAATTGTCTTTCTGTTTGTTTTATATGTGTCTCTACAGTTTTGTTTAAGGTGAAGCAAAACATAAAAAGACCATCCATTTCAGTTCTTAAAAACTGTCAGGAGTTAGTGTTAGATTCTTTTTGGTTAACACTTTGAAATGTAAGTCAATGAAAAGTTTATCTTGAATAGTACTTTATAATAAAAGAATTTGTTTTAAAGAGTACTTTTTTCAAAGAGTTTTTTAAAATAAGTTTTATTTTTTGAAGTTACTTTTTAAAATACTTTTAAATGAATAAGAAGTAATTCTTATATGAATATTTTTTAAATATTAAATTTTGATAAAAACGAAATAGAATTTTTCTAATAGAGAGGCAGTTTTTTAAAAACCTTCACTTTTCCAACAATTACAATTTTTGGTAAAACAGCCTTTTTTGTGCAAATAAATCTTTTATAAAGGTAGAAGGTACTTTTTTTCATAGAAAGAGACCTTCTTCTCTTTTTTTATAAAAGCACTTTTGAATAAAAATAAATTATTCATAATGGTAAGGAGGTACTGCTTTTCATAGAAAGGGACTTTTTTAAAAAAGGTACTTTCTGAAAAAAGTACTTTTTTGTGAAATGTTAATTTTGGTAAAGTGCATTCGTGAGAAAAAATAACTCTCCAATAAAAGCACTTTTTGTTTATATAAAACTACTCTCTTGAAAAAAGTACTTTATAAAAAAAAAAAATTTGTACCCCTGTGGAAAGAAATTTGGTAACAAATAAATTTTCATTAAAAATATTTTTTAAAAAGAATAAATAAAAAATAATGTTATATAATAAAAAGTACTTTTTAAGAAAATGTATATTTGCAAAGGTACTTCATGCAAAATTTTGAAAGCTGCTTGGAAAAGGTTTTTTTGCGAGATCCCATCCATTAAAACTTAAATTTTTGTTAGCCAAGGTATTTTTGGTTCATTTTTAAAAAAGTCCCTTGTTAGTAAAAAGTTTCTTTATGATAAAAAAAGTACTTTTTTATAAAAAACTAGCAAGATTCACTTTGGCAAAAATATGAGCGTAAGTAAAAGTAACTTTTTAATGTAAATATATTTTTGCACACAAACCTAAATCTGTTTTGGCCATACTTTGTATAATAAATATGCTGTTTGATTAAAAATGTCACATTTTGACTAAAAAGTACCTAAAATTTAGTTCATGATTTTAACATTCTTTTTAATCAAGTCCACTTTGCAGCAATGCTTGTTAATTGATAATTTAATAAAAAAAATTTTATGTTAGGTACTTTTTTATATAAAGGTACTTATGGGCCAAATTTTAAGTAAAATTAAAATAAATTCAGGTCGAATACTTTGACCTGATTGATGCTCTGATGAAGATTAATTAGAATATATCTTGGAATTCAGCCTAGAATTAGAAATACAAAAAGTTTAGTTCTGTCAAATGAGTATCGCATTCGCTTTCGCCGAATCTAATTAACATATTTGTTTTTAGTTGATAGTGTTCACAGTTCGTTAGCTTTCCATGACAACTTGCTGAAAGTCAAACTGTATATTTGTCTATCTCATTTTCAGTTTATATTATAAAGTTCCTTAGTGAAAGATGCTATGATTTCTTTTATCCTCATAATCATCATTGTTTTTCTAGTCTTGTTGAAAAAAAATTGCTAAAAAGTTAAAAAAAATAAATAAATGAAAAACAGTGAATGCTCACACAGAGTTTTGTGGTTTGAAAGTCTCAAATGAAAGCCTAAACATTTACTTCATTCAAAACAAAAACCTTTTCTGCCTTCATTTGAATAAAGCCCACAAACATTCATCTGTTTTATACCTTTGTTTTTATCTATCTAGTAAATTTAAATAATATTTTTTCATGCTAAACAATGCACTGCACACTCTTGCACTGAATACAATTTAGATTTTTTATCACACAGCTTTACGCAATTGCGTTCGCTCGTCTCTGATAGTTTGACAGTTTGTGTGAAGTAATGTTAAATGTGATTTTCTTTTGGTTAGAAGACAGTCGATGTTTTGGAGTAAACAATATTGTCAAATAGTTACAGCTAACACTCTGAATTTGAAAAGTAGAAAAGGTTTTTAGAATATAAAAATTTAAATAACAAATTAAAGAGGAAAAGGTGCTTTTGAAAAATTTAAGGTGTTGTTATCGCGACAATCTCTTTAATTTTGTGAAATGGGTGCATGTCCGACGTAATTTATCTTAAAATAATAATTTTTTTAAGAGGGTACTTTTTGAAAAAGGTCCTTTTTTAAAAGGTACTTTTTGTCAAAAAAGTACTTTTATAAAAAAAAATTAATTTTCTATAAAAAATCACTTTAATTACAAAATAAAAGAAATGAAAAATAATAATATTGTTCCAAAAGTACTTTAGTTTTTAGCAATGTTTGTTTAACAGTATTTCGGTACTTTTGTCTAAGAAGTAGTTGGTTTCTTTAAAAAGGCTTGTTCTTCAAATCATTAATTAGTCTTGCAGTTGTATAACAAATACATCTTTCTATAAAATTTTATTATAAAATAATTTTTATTTGTAAAAAATTTATCTTTTGTTATGTGAAGGCTTTCATTAAAAGAGAGTTATTTTAAAAGAAATATTCTTTATATACGACAAAAAATTATTTTTTCAATGTACCTCTTTATAAAGAGTGAATTCTTTTTAAACAGTAACTTTTTGCAGAAGATACTTTTTGCCAAAAGATAATAGATTGATATATTTTCTGTTTAAAAAGTATATTTTGTTGAAAAGGTTAAAAAATTTTAAATTTTGCTTAAAAAGTACTTTTTGTAAAATGGTATTTATAATCAAAAAGTACTTTTGGTGCATAATGTTCTTTTTGTTACAACAAATTTAGTTTTTGTTTAAGTTATACTTTTTTTGTTGAAACTGCGCTTATTGTTAAAAAGGTACTTTTTGTTGATAAGCTAATTTCAGTATTAAATTTTATTTCTAAATATTATTTCTGTTTTGAGTTAATAATATAATACTTTATTATATTTAAATTATTTTTTTTAGTTTTCATCTCCTGTCTAACATTGAAAAGTAGTAAAAATCGGTTTTTATTGTTTTTAATCTTAATTAGCAGCAGACATATTTATTACTTTTATCGTTTTTTCAAGGCTCTTCAAGAAGTAATTTTTGCTTAATTTAATCAATCATAATTTAACAAAATAAAGTTTATTTCTCTTTCTTAGTCCATCCGTTTATCTACTTGAGAGTTGTAATTTAGTTGTATATTGTTTATTGCAAACTTTTTAATAAGTCTAAGTACAACTCATAAACAGAAAACGGCTATAAGTTTTTTCATAACTCTGGTCAAAATATTCTAACATCAGAATTAATTTTTAGATGTACGAGAAAAGTTCATGTGTTTGTAGTGTTGTTGTATACTTGCGTGATGGACAAGACACATCTATGTTATTGTTAAAATTGTTATCGAGTTTTTCACTGACTAGACAATTTTTATCTTGTATGAATCATGATTATTGTTAGTGAAATCAATGGTCTAATGCAATTTGCTGGCTGATAGATAAACCTGTTTATTTATAAATATGGTTTCATGTTAATTAGACTGTTTGTTTTTAAAATTTAATTGAAAATCAAAATATAATGCAGCACCATAATCAATAGAAAATTTAAGTTATTTAAAAGAACCTAGCTTTTGAAAGCGTAATGAACTCTATTTTAAATGATTAAGTGTTCATCATATATTTTTGTTATAAAGCTAGATATAGATTTTATTGAGAAACGTTTTTTATAAAAATTACAATTTGCATTCTAGGCACGTTTCAGATGAAAGGTGCTTTTTGGATAAAAAGTACTTTTTAGATGAAAGGCACTTTTTAGATAAAAGGTACTTTTTAGTACAAGGTAATCTTTAGATAAAAGGTCCTTTTGTAAAAGGTACTTATAGTAAAATGTAATTTTTGTAGAAGGTGTTGTTCGCAAGAGGTACTTTTTGTAAACGGTACTTTTTTTAAAAGGTACTTTTTTTAAAAGGTCCTTTTTGTGAACGGTACTTTTAGAAAAAGGTATTTTTTTAAAAGGTATTTTTTGCAAGAGGTACTTTTTGATCAAAGATACTTTCTGATAAAAATCGCTTTACAAAATGCTTACTGATAGAGGGTAATTTTGTTCAAAAATTCTTTTTAATACTTTTTTTCTAAAGTACTTATATAAAACAGATAAATTTTAATAAAACAAAGGTTGTTAGTAAAAGGTACATTTTTAAGGTGTTTTTTCGTTACAAAACTTGTAAGTTTAAAGTCCTTTTTATATAAGGAAATTATTGAAAATGCCGTTTGGACATAAGCAAAGAGCTTCTGCCAATATAATAAAATAGAAATGATAAAAAAAAAATATTTATAAAGGTACTCTTTTTAAAATGGTACTTTTAATAATACAGTAAGATAAATAGTACTGTAACACAAAGAAGTTGTATTTTTGATGAAAGTTTCTTCTAATAAAACCCTTTTGTTGGCAAAATCTAGTTATTTCATTAAAAATTTTGAAAAATAGTACTTTTCTACTTTGCTTTAAAAAGTACGAATTATATATAACTAATAATCGCCATTTAAATTATAATAATAAATTAAGTTATAATTTAAGTCTTCCCTAATTTTTTAATTTTTACTTTTTTGGAATATCTAAGCAAACGTCTATATGCTTTTTCTTTTTATTGCAGTCTAACGAATACACTTATCAAAATACTTTGGGTAGACGTTCGACATTGGGTGCCTATTATCATATGAACAATCAGCCCTCGTATAGTAATGATTTTAGTGCAAATAATCAATATGGCTATAATACCTGGGGTATATGGCGAGATGGTCGTAATTTAGCACCTTCAACATTTTCAGCCAAACCTCATGTCCATTATCAAAAGACGCGATCTTTTTCTATTATATTAACTACGGCCGCATTTATCGTACTATTGGCTGTGATATCAATAGCAGGTTTGGCCTTCTATTTTAGTTCCATTAAGGGCAATATGGAAGATCGTAAGTTATTGTTAAAATCAAATATCTTTTTAATTTCAAAATTATATTTTATACATTTTTAACAGCCGTTTTGGGTTTTGAGGGTTCCTTTCGCATAGCGAAGGGTGACATTTTTTCTACGGGCCTAAAATACAATCACACTTCATCCTATAAACAAAAAATGGAGTTTTATAAACGCTTTATGGAAAGAGCTCTAACAGATCAAGGTTTGCAGCCGTTACGTGTTGATATTTGGGGTTTTGGAGAGGGACCATTAATTAAGGTCAATTTTAGAACATTTTTTGACGTTAGAAAATTGCCACAGTAAGTTTTCTTATAATAATTTTTATATATTTTTCTTAAGAAAATAACCTAAATTTTTTTTAAGAAATATCCACAATGTGGAGGAATATATTAAAGAAGCGGTTTTTTTGGAAACCACTGCAGTGAAGTCGTTGTATAGATCCTTGCGCATTGATGCAGATTCCGTGGAAATTAAGCGAATTTTAGATGAACAAGTGGTTAAATCGGCGTCACTGTTTAAAGATAATGTAAGTACTATTTTTAAATATTAAGTACTTTAAAAAAAGTACTTTTAGAGAAAAGGATAGTTTTTAGTAACATGTATAAAACGGAAATTTATGATAAAAAACAGTATGTTTTTGCAAAATATTGTTGTTGTTAAGGCTGTTGTAGTCAAGATGGTAAACACGTTGACCACAAACCGCCTGCCCTGGGTTCAACCGTTGCGGCAGTCAAAAAATAAAAAAATATTTTTTTCTGTTTAATGGTATATATACATATTCAGAATTCAAACTAAAACATGCAGCCTCCTTCGTCGGTACTTCTTCATAGCATATTCGCCGGCAAAGTAAAATAATTAATAAAATAGCTATCTATATCTCCTTTCACCACCTGTCTTCTCTCTCATCTATCCCTTTCCTTAAGAATGTAGCACGGTTACAAACTAAGTAGGTATTAATGCCTGAAGTGTTACTTCTCTTTATTAAAAAAAAATATTGTTTTAATAAGAGAACATTTTTTAATGTTAAGTTCTAATTTGTAAAAAAAATATTTTTTTTATAAAAGTACTTATTTTATAAAAGGTACTATTTATTAAATATTTTTTTTTTAAATGTTCAAAACTGAAATTGTAAGAAAATTAATTTAATTTTTGTAATAAGTTTTAAATAAGTACTTTTTAAGCTAATTTTATTTGCGGTACTTTTAAGTAAAAAGTACTCTTTTAAAAATAAGACACTGTTTTAATAAAAGAATATTTTTCAATGTTAGGTCCGAATTAGGTAAAAAAATTATTTTTTTTTTATAAAAGTACTTTTTTGAAAAAAGGTACTTTTTATAAAATATTCTTTTTTCAAATGTTCAAAACTGAAAATGTAAAAAATTTAAAAATGCTAATTTTTGTAAGAAGTTTTAATTAAATATTTTGTATGCTACTTTAATTTGTGTACCTTTTACAAAAAAGTACTCTTTTAAAAAGGAGCTAGTTTTATCAATAAAAACAATTGTTTGTTTAAAAGAAACTCTTTAATCAAGAAGGTTTTATCTTAGAAGCCAAATTTTTAATGAAAATTAATTGTGGCTAAAATCTAATTTTGTATAAAAAGTACCTTTTTATAAAATATTTTTTTTTTCAATGTTAAAGTACGTTTCGCAGTAAAATATACTTATTTATTATTAAAATTTATTTAAGCTTAAATCTTCTTATATATATATTTTTTTAAAAAAGATTCTTATAAAGTACTTTTTAAAAAAATCTTAAAATATTTTTAGAAAAGTATACGCTTTTTTGTTGCGTTTTAAATAGATCTTTTTATTAAAAAAATATATATTTTTAATAAAGTAATTTTTTCTATTAGGTACTTTTATTAATAAAAGTATTTTTCTTTTTTTGTTAAGGTACTTTCCAGGAAAAACCGATTAGTGTTATTTTTACTGTGGTGTAATTTTAGATTTTTAATTATAAATTCTTTATTTCTTTTCAGCATATGGTGCCCACGAGCCAAACTCAACTAGAAAAGCGTTTGTTGAAAAAAACTGGTAATACTCCTGCCCTGATCAATAAACCTTCCACTTCAAGTAAAGGACGTGGACCATCTAAAATCCATACAGCTGACGACGAACCAGATATTGATGTAGAAAATGCACCTGTTATTCAGGGATCTTTTGAAGGATCATTTGAAATTACTAAGACGGATGCAGATATTGCCCTTAAAAAGACTACTCCAACTAGAGGTCACTCAATGGGTACGTTGGCACCTAAAGCAGTAACTCCATACGCCTTAAGAGTAAAACCAAAAAAGCCGGGTATTGAAAAATTGACCACCGTTGTGCCGCAACAATCAAATGTAACAAGTATTAAGACAACAGCAATAACAGCAACAACATCAACGACGACTACAAGCACAACTTCTACAACTACGACAACAACTACACAAAAACCCACAACCACTACCACTAGAACGACGACCACAACAACAACTACAACAGCTAAACCTACTACGACAAGCACAACTACAACAACGCCACATCCTACGACTACAACAACAACAACGCAGAAGACCACAATTCCGACAACTTTGTCTGACTCTAACAGCCCCTCAACGATACCAACACTTCCACCATTTAACCACCAAAATTATCCTGTTTACACAACGCCCTCTCCTTTGCATTCTTTGCCTCAACTAGATCAAAATCTTTTTACTTCTGTGCCTGTTTTAGATACACAACCTTGGCGTCCTATACACCGAAAAGTCCCCGAATTTTTAGCTGGTCCACCACCTTCCTTCCCCACCAAAACTTTGCCAACAATACAAATGCCAGCCATGACCACTTCCCTGCCTTTACTACCACCTGTGGGGCCAATGGCAAATAGTGAACCTCCTCGTAGACGCATTGATGAAATAGAGCTACCGTTCCTGCCTGAAGAACCTAGGCCTCCTAAGCCCGCCTTTGATCCGGCAAAGAACTCTTATAAGCCCAACTTCTATGGTGCCGGTTTTAGAAAACCCGATATTGCATTGGATATGCAAAATTCTCAAGAATTAATGTTCTATCACAGCTTTGGTAATCCTGTATTTATGCCTGGTTCGGAGGGTATTGAACGTTTAGGAGCCGGAGCCTCTATACAGCCACATCCTTTACCGGTTCCTTTGATAGATGAGGTGATAGTACCTCCTTTTAAACCGCTAAACCCTGACAAGAAACAACAGTTACCATTTTATTTGGATTCTAATAATGAGAAATTCGAACATCTGGGAGATGGGGTGATAGCCAAGAAACAGGAAACCACTACAAGACAGCCAGAATTGAAAGTCACTACATTGGAAAGCAGCGTTTCTCAAGAAGCCGTCCAGTCAAATACTGAAACTTACTTAGAGAGTACTTCAACTTTAAGGCCAAAGTCAGAGGTGCTAGATACTTCTTCTGCTACATCAGAATTGGCCGATAAAATAGGAGAATTCTTTATGGATTTATTAGCTTTGCCTAAAGATGATACTAAAGAACAACCGTTGGAATCAAGAATAGAGCCGGAAGAAGATGCAAGTGGATTAAATTTCACTAGTAAGGAAGTTAGTAAAGAGCAGGTTAAGGAAACTACATTGGCTGATGATTCTACAGAGTCAAGTTCAACGGAGTTAAATTTTTCAACGACACAAACTGCCACAACGTCGACAGCAGCTGCATCAACAACAACAACAGCAACATCAACTACAAAACCCAATTTCCTAAATCTTAAAGAATTAATTCTACAAAGAAATCAAGTGGGCAATAATAATCTAAAGAAATCTAGCAGTGGGTCTTATCGCAACACTTCGAAAATCCCTGGCAAAACTTCATCTCCAACTACAACTACAACAACTAGCACTACCTTACAGCCCAGAACAAGTACAACGTCTAGATTTTATACGACCACTACGAAACGGTATAGAATTAAACCTTCACAAAATAAACCCCTTACAATTCTAGATGACTCCAATCTTTTTCCCTCCCATTCTAAATGGGAATTTGTAAGTAACGCTGCTAACTCGCAGACTGGTCATGGTAGCAATATGCGCAAAGTCTTCAACACCACCCTACAAGCCTGGGTATCAGAAGATGTAGAAAAAACCGAAAATTTTACCCTAAACGAGTTGAAGGATAAAATCAATAATGCCACCAATATACAGGATATTTCATTGATCTTTGATACTTTGGCCTCGAAACTGGGCATAACACCGAGTGTTCCTACTAAGGTGCCACCCTTTTCTGCTAACAAACTGAAACAGACACAGAATAGTGAGAGAAGAGCAACATCTACTACCGGTAGTAAGACAAGGACTTCCACAACACCCAGAACCAGCAATTTTACAACTAGAAAAAATGTTTCTTCTTCTGTTTCGGTTTTGGCTGCACCATCTACCACGCCTACTCCTTATGAAGATTTAGTATCCGAAAGAAAAGAACCGTTTGTTAAGCCCATGTCAAGCTTTATTGATGATCCTATGGCGGAAGGTGTGGGCGCAGCTATACCTGTTGTAGGAGAGGCTGAAGTTGAAGTTATAGATCCCACAAAATATGAAGAAATGTTAAGATCTTCTCAATTTGCTGATGCCACCACAACAGAAACTACACCAAAACTGGTCACTCTTTTGCCTGTAAGATCTAATTCGGGTATCAGAACACATCGACCTCTAGTTGAATCAGCTAGAAGTAACAGTGGATTTGAAAGTTCAACTTCAATTTCTTCCACCAATTCTTCTTTACCTGCTGTTAAATCACATGATCTACCAGTTGCTAATGTTTCTGTTAAATCTTCTTCTTCTTCTTCTTCGAACACGAATTCAATGATGACAAATAAAAAAACTGGTACAAGCTCTGCTTTTCATAGAAGGCGAATAACACACAGAAATAATTCAAATCAAAGTAGGCGATTTCCACCACCGGAGGCGATTATAAGAGGAGGTTTAAAAGTCACGGTTAAATAATTGGCAAGAAAGAGTCAACAATTTTAAAACAGTTTAATAAATATAGCAATGAAATTTTTTAGTTAAGATCCTTTTAGTAGAAAAAAGGGACTGATGCCGGAAAATTTAATGGTTCTACTTTTTATTAGAAAAAAAGAAAATAGATACTCTACCCAGAGATAACAAGTTAAGTTACAAATAGCAGCATAGAAAGCAGTTGTTTACATTAAGTTAGAGTTAAGTTAAATTAAAGTTTATGTTTGGTTAAAGTTTTCTTTTACTTCTCTTTCGATTATTTTCTGGTTAAGTTTAGAAGGCTGATGTTGAAATGAAATAAAAATTTGCTTAAGTGTTTAACTAATTTTTTTATAGATTTCAAAGAAGAAGCAGGTTATCAATTCGTGTGAATGCTGCTTTTTTGAAATCGTGTCCGCAGTACCAAGTCATTTCTAACCCGATTTTAAAAATTGTTTCTTTTATTTGAAAGGCTAAGTTTACAGATTGGCCCCATTTTAAAAAAAAAGTTCATAATTTTGAAAATTAAAGGGTGTACCCATACAATATTTAAGTTTTTTACATGTATTAGACACCGTAAAGGGCACCACCTTAAGTTTAATATAAAAAAATGCGTTTCGTTGTAGCTTTTAACAGCAAGAGGTTTTAAAAAAATAAATCTAAAAATTAAAGGGTGTCCCACAGGTAACGTAACTTGACCTATATTTATAAGTCTATCTTTTGAACTGTTATAGACAAATACTTGAAAGCAAGCATTAAAATCGAAAATAATAAATTAAAGGGTGCCCCAACAGTTAATTTATTTTGATGCATGTAGCTATTCCTTTGAGCCGTTGTAGACAGATAGTTATTCTTACAAAGAATATGTGGTGCTAAGTCCGCTTTAAGAATAAGTATATAATTTGAGTTCAGAAAGCAAAGGGTGTTCCCCTAGTAAATGTAATTTGTAACTATATGGCCTGTACCGTTATATACAAATACGTGCAATTAAGAGAGAATTTTGTGCAATAAGAAGTTTAACTATTTGAAATTATTACTTAATGGGTGTCACAATAGTTGATGTAATCAATATATGAATAATTTTTGAAAATTTTGTTGTTGGTGTAGATAGTAATCGATATAGAATGTAAAACATCTATTTTCGGTATTTTTATCAGTCTGTCTGTTTGTGTTCGCATCACGTAAAAACTACTTGATGGATTTGAACAAATTTTGTGAGAAAGTCCCTTAGAACCTTGGTTTCAATATAGAATAATTTTTTGTAGTAATAATAGGTCATTTCACAGACAAAATAGGGATACAATAATGAAAGCACCCAATTTTAACGGTATAATGGTGCTAAAACACTTGTCAGCAGTTTTTATTTTTCTAGATAGGAAATTTTTAACACTGTCTGCAGATCTATGGAATAAGCAGTTAAATTTGAATTTTAACAAATTAGAGATGACACGAAGACGAAGTCGTGGGCACTGCTAGTCTGATACATAGAGCCAAACAGTTGAACAATTCTATACAGGCGGTTAGTTTAGTCCGCTATAAAAGCAAATATAAAGTTGGGATTTGGATATTAAAGAGTGTCCTAATAGTTGATGTATGCGGCTAAACGTTTAAACCCTTATAGGCAGATAGCTAAAATTAGTCTTCAAGGTGGTTTTTGTTTTTGCAAGAAAAATTTTCTTGTGTCGATCATACTTGTTATCTCGTATGGAATATGACATGCAGTGGCATGGGCTTGAGAGTCTTTGTATTGAATGATAATCACACGGATACATGTAAGCTTAAATGGTGACTTGGAATATGTTAATGTGAAAAAGTTAAAGCTTAAAAGGTTTTAAATAACAAAATACTCAATATAATTCGTGCCGAGTCTCCTCCATTATTTGGCAAGTAGAGCTAGAATAAGTGTAACAACGAGGGGTGGTTCAATATTGGCATAACATTGCTATCATCCTGTTTTACATTGAATGACTAAAGCCAATGATATGAATAATTTAGCCTCTGAAATTTACAAATTGCGTCTTTAATTGTATTAACTTTTCCAATTTATGATTAACGCAAAAAACAGTCTGTTGAGGCCATATTATTTTTGTACTATCAGTGACCTGCATTCCTGCTAAGTTATTCAGTGCAATCAGTTGTCTAACTAAATTTCAGCGTTGACCAACAAATTAAACTGACAAAAGTTTATTTTCAGAACGAGTGTGCGTTAATACAAATGTTTTATTTCCTTCGGATTGGCGAGGTAAACTGGAGACATGCAAAAAGATAAAAACAAAAAACGAAATAGTACAGGATGTCGGGCGAAGACATGGGGGAGGTTTGTAAAAGCACTATGGTGCAAACGCATCATGTTGATGGTTGTTGTATCAACCGGTTGTTTTTTTTTCAGGTGCCAGAACGGCACACGACCGAAAACAACGATTTAAGGGATGGCAATAGAGAACTTAAAAGTTTTTCGTTTCAGGTTTTTTAAAGATGCAGATCTTTGCTAATAAAAAGAAATTAAATCGTAAAATTTTGTTGATTTTAATAGGACAGTCTTTGACATTTTAACTTTCATAGATCCGCGCTTAACAGACAACAATAGACATTTGAGGAATATTATATTCAATGCCAAATTTCACAAAACCTTTAATCCAAAAGTTTTATTTCATTTCGTCATCGATTCACTTCTAATGAAAAATTCTTAGTTAAAGTCTATTTTAGGTGCAATTTTTCAATACTTTTGTAGTTAAAATATTATTTTATTAATTAGAAAAGTATTTTTTTCTTTAAAACAACAAAATTGTTTTGGTGTTGCCTTCCAATATAAAAATAGAAGGCAATGCCAAGATGACATGTTTGTTAAAGAGAAAAAAAAATTATACAAAAATTCATTTTATAGCAACAATAAAGTCTAAATAAATTTTCTTAAATTAATTTATTTATAATTTTTATTTTATTTAAGGAAAAATATTTTCTCCAACTAGATTTTTTAATTCTTTTTCTTATACTTTCAATCAATTTAAGAATAAATTTTTAGTTTACTAAAGTATATTAAAGTATAATAGAAAATAATAAATAATTTATATTTAGCACAAACATATCAATTATTTATAAAATTATTGATTCTTTCTAATGAAAGTATAATTAGAAAACTTCATTTAAACATCAAATATTCTATTATTAATTTAAGCAAATATTTCTAACACACAATTTAGTCATAAGATTTCATCAGACGAACGTCATTAAATAGATTATTTCTTAAACGAATTAACAAAATTTATTTGCCTTAAATAAATATTTATATTTAATTTTATTTTAATCATAAACTGTAGAATTTAAATTTAATTTTAAATAATTTTACAATGTGTTAATATAAAGAGAATTTTTTTTTATATGTAATTTTTATATGTCATACGAGTAATAATTTATATTATAATGTACAGGTTTCTTTTTGTAAAAATAAAGGATAAATAAAAACAGAAACAATGGAGAAAAATTTATTTTTAAAAATTTTAAATTAAAATATGAAATAAGTTGAAGCCATTCTATGGCAAATTTTGCATAATATTTGTTAAAGAAGTTTCCTGGAAAATGACTGTTCATGCGGATATTAATATGTCTTGTAAAAACAAAAAAATTTTGTATATACTGCACAGTGGGAAAAGTACTAAATATTTATTAATAAACTTCCTAAATTAAATTATTTGCTTGTGTTGATTTCATAAATTGCAATAAACCACTGGGAGTTGTGAAATTCCAAAAAAAAAAAAAAAATTATTAAAAATCCAAAATTGTAACTTTTGAAGTTTTGCCCACAAACTCAATATTGGGCCTTATTATTAAAAAAAAAAATTATTTTATAAAAGGTCTTAGTTTTTGAATAACAGTCTGGAGTTTTTAGAGCTAAATTTGAATTGTGGTAGAGATAAAGTTCGATTTAGAGGAGACGCAAGAATATCACATATAACAAACTGATTAAATTTTTTATGCAGCAATATTCTCCATAATCTTGCCTTTTTAAGCTACAGAAAAAAATTAAATAATTCATGAAAAAAATTATAATGGAAAAAATGATGGTTTTTATCTTTAAAAAATACAAAAATCAGTCACTTTTGCAAATTTACAAAGGAAACTCATATATCTTAAAAAGGTGGAAGCAAAACTTAAAAAGAAAATAAGTATTTAATATTTTTATACAAAATTAGACACCTCGTTGTCAGATAATGATAGCTTTTAGCATGTACTTTATTTTGAAGGCTAGATCAACGCATTTTTAAACTTCAAAACAAATTTTCAATTTGGCATACCGATCGCAATAGCGATTAAAATTTATAGGCGAGTAAAAACGCTTAAACTTGCTAAGATATGTAAAAATCTGGCAACTCTAGTTGTTTTTCTTATACATGATTTTATATGCGTGCGTACGAGCCAATCAAAAAACTGCATTAGGCTTTTTGCGTTTAACAAACAATTCCACTAAAAATTGCTGCTTTTATAGACATTTTATTGAGGCGAAATAAAAATTAATTCAATTATAATATTTTTTAATCTTAAATTTGGTTGAATTTGGATGAGATTTTTCTTTTGCTATCGTTTGTATTTTGCTAAATAGTTTAACAAATAATAAATCCCGTTAGAGCGAAATGGATTTATAAATGGAGAGTTCTGTACCATGTTTATGCCTTTTAATTTTTAATATTTCTCTTTTTTGTTATTGTTGTTGTATATGCTTCTAAAAATAAGACAACATAGATTATTGCAAATAGCATATACTCTATGTAAATTCAAGGAGTCTGCCTATAGCTGTTAAGAAAATAAATTAATAAGCGTCAAAATTATGACGGTATATGGAATCACCCTTTAACTTTTTAATTTAAAGTTCACAATTAATTTTATAGCTGATATTTTCATAGCAACTCTGCATTATTTTTTTAATACTTGGCTAAAGCGGTTCAAAATTTAAAGCTATACACGAAAATAACTTCACTATGGGAACACCCTTTTGATGTTATCTTTATTTAAAATTTCTTGTAATTTTTGTTATAGGAGACATAAAAAGAACTAAATTTAAAGCTTTCGCCAATTGTGGTTTTTGAAAATAACGTCACTCTTGGGACACCCTTTAATTTAAATTTTTGTTTTTATACTAATTGCTATACGGGATATGGTTTGACCTTCACAGTGAAAATTCGAAAACATTTTTATGACTATTACGTCACTTTCGGAAAACCCTTTAAGTTCTAGATTATTTTTTTATAGCAATAGCAGCGCGCCGCCACCTGTGAATATTTTAAAGTTCTACCTATTATACTTCCAGAGATAGGGAGGGCACGGAGACAGATGAACAGACATTGCAGCGCCAACAAAGGGGTTACGTGTTTAACCAGCGGTTGTGGTTTTCTAAAAAGTTGTAGATATTTTCCAGTCATATAATCAGCGTCTGAATAAAACTAAGTTGCCTTAAATGTAGGACTTTATATTTTTCTTTGTAACTGACAAAAATACTAACAAAAGTATCAGTTCTATAATGTTACAATCAAAACAATGAAAACAAATGTATTTTCATTGTATATGTGTTTATGTGAAAGCAAAACTAATAGGGAACAAAGGAGCTGATAATATTGTTCAGTATTCATTAGTACATGCCATTGGTAACACCTGAGACTCTTGATAGTGCTAACTAGCTGTCAATGATCAAATGATGTTAAAAAGTGCATTCAAGTTTACACCAATTTCGTAACACCACTCACTACATTTCCACTTAACTGTCATGCTTTAATGTCCTGTTTTTTTTTCTCAGTAATAGAGGTAGTAGAAGTAGCAGTAGTATTTGTTTGGTTGCAAGAAATGCACTTCAACTAGACACATACATTTTCTTTTACTGGTTTAGTTAATGCCACTTATATTACGAGTAAATAGCAAGCAGTAGCAGAAAGAAAAATATATTTAGAGTAAAACAAAAGCAAAGGGAATTTGTTAAAGAAAAAGAAACATAAAAATTCTAGAGTAACAGATGGTCTTAACACCCAGAAAATGCCATGAAATGTTAGTGTTTATAACAACCAAAATCGACTGATAAAAAGTGAAGTTTGTGAATGATGTGACAAAGTAATAAAATTTTATTTTTCTAACCTTTGATTTGTAAAGTAACATCAACGTTACAAACCTTTTAAACTAAATAAAGACATTATTTGAAGTTTATTTAATTAAGTCATAAAATGTTTTTGTATTAAAAAAAAGAAAAAAAATCAGGCAGTCATTTTTGTAGAACCAAAAAGGATTTTTAACAAGCAACAGTTTTTTAGTCTTTAAATTAAAGATTTATTTTTTTAATATGAAACATATTTTCGGAAATTGTACGACAAAATGGTTTAAGCAATTTTTGATTTTTAAAATATATTAAATAAAACTCACGATCTTCACGCAGCAAGGCTTTTGACATGCGAGCAGAAAAAATGCTTTATGTTTTGCAAATACTATCAATTTGGCTTTTATGCGACACTTATAAAGGGTGTTTTTAAGCCCGATAGAACTTTAAATTTAAAAAAATAACACAAAAAATTAAATTGTAATGAAGAATTTTTTTCATACGAAAGATCAGAAAATGGCATTGGCCACCGCGGCTACTCATGACGCAGCGCATTCTGGACGTCTAATTTTGGGTCATTTTTCAAGTACTGCTGGCCGTTTGACACGAATATAAAGCGTCAATTGTTGCTGGTTTATCAGCATAAACCAGTAACTTCGCGTTGGCCTGCCGGAAATAACCGAGAGGTGTCAAATCGCACAACCTTAGAGGCCAATGGACAGGTCCATTTTTTGAAATCAAATTATAAACAAATATTGATTCCAATAACTCGATGATTGCGGTCGCCGTATGGCACGTAGTAGCGCAATCTTTTTGAAACCATATTTCGTCCTGGATCAATGTCGTCCACATTTTTAAACAAAAATTATTAATAAATGTGCGGTAACGATCTCCATTGACCGTAACGTGCGATCCGGCCTCATTTTTAAAGAAATGAAGTCCGATGATGCCAGTGTGTAAACCGCACCAAACGGTGCATTTTTCAGGATGCAATGCAGTCTGAAGGATATTTTGTGGATTGGCCTCACCCCATATGTGGCAATTTTGCTTATTAACAAACCCGTGAAGACAAAAATGAGCCTCATCGCTAAACACAATTTAGCAATAAAACAACGGGTCACTTGTTAACTGCTCTAGAGCCCAATCGGCGAAAGAAAGACACATGAAATGGCCTCGTGGCTTTAATTCCAGTACTAGCTGGATCTTATACGCATGTAGGCCAAGATCTTTGCCCAAAATTTTCTACATAGTGGACGAACAGAGCCCCAAATCGAACGACAACGAATCGATAAATTTGGATCTTCCTCCACACTTTTATTTACAGCAGTGATATTCTCTTTAGAACACACATTCCCTGGACGTTTTGGTGTTAGTGCATCCTTAAGAGAATATGTGGTATGGAATCTATCCACAGTTCGAGGGATGGCTTGCTTAGACGGACGATTATGTGCACCATAAAAATCACCAAGTCGTCTATAAGTTGCTCGAATTGATGATTGAGTTTTCAAAGTAAACTTGAATGATTTAATAGCGTTGTTGAAGGGTGGGTATACTCATAATGATTTGCCAGAGTTTACTAATAATTATAATAAATAATTTTTTAATAAAATTAAATTCTTAGAGTTATTTTTTATAATTTAGAGTTCTATCAGTCTCAACAAAAACACCCATACTTCTAAAGCATGCTCTATGTAGTTAGTGAAATTTCCATTGTTTGTCCATTCCCATATTTTTTTTTTCATTCATATGTTCTCTGTTCTGTCGTCACAGGTTTCTTAAAGTCACTAGCCTACTTGTTGTAATCATGCATACTATTGACAGTTAGTACGAGGGCTGCTATATATATTTCTGGCCTGGCAACACTGAGTGCTGCCAAGTGCAATCTGATATTTCCATTGGAAAGTTTGTCGTTTTTAAGCATAATCGTACTCAAAACGTTTTGACGTACGACCATTATTTGTGTTGTTTACAGTGACTTGAAAAAACTAATATAGAACAAATGGAATTAACTCGTGAACATTTTCGTGCCATCATTTTTCACAACTTTCGACGTGGATTATCACGACCAGAGTGCATTGATGAACTTAAATCTTTGTATGGCGATGAAGCACCATCATATAGCACTGTGAAAAATTGGTATAATGAACTTAATCGTGGTCGAAGCTCGCTCAAAGACGAATTCCGTGAAGGTCGTCCAAAAACGGCTGTTGTGCCAGAGAACATTGATGCCGTGCGTGAACTCATAATACAAGATCGACATGCGACATACCGATAGATAGAGACATCCTTGGACATTTCTTCCACCAGCATACATTCGATACTGCATGAACACGTGGCCGTAAAAAAGTTTTGTTCTCGTTGGATCCCGCACAATTTAAAATTCGTTCAAAAAAAGGCTCGTGTCGATTGGTGCAAAGAAATGTGGCAAAAATACGATTGCGGAGCTTCAAAAGACGTTTATAAGTTCGTCACAGGTGACGAATCATGGATCTATGCGTATGAGCCCGAAACGAAACAACAATCGACAGTGTGGGTCTTTAAAGACGAGCAAAATCCAACGAAAGTTGTCCGTGGAAGAAGCACTTTGAAGCAAACGGTCGCCTGTTTCTTCGGCAAAACTGGTCATGTGGCGACTGTTCCGCTTGAGCAACGTAGGACGGTCACTTCTGAGTGGTACACCACAATTTCTTTGCCTGAAGTCATCGGAGAAATTCGGAAAACCAACAAGAGAAGACGAATCATTGTTCACCATGACAATCCGAGCTCTCACACATCGCCTTAAACCAGAGCGTTTTTGACCGGCCAAAACGTCGAATTAATGGGTCATCCGCCGTACAGCCTTGACTTGGCACCTAATGACGTCTTCTTGTTTCTGCACATCAAGAAAAAAATGCGTGGTCAACGATTTTCGTCGCCAGAAAAAGCTGTTCAAAAACCATATTTTAGAGGTGTCTCAATCGGAATGGAAAAAGTGCTTCGACAACTGGTTTGAGCGCATGCAAAAGTGTATAAATCATGCTGGAGAATACTTTGAAAAAAAATAAAACCATTTTTGATTATAAATATTCGCATTTTCACTATTAGGCCAGAAATATATAGAGCAGCCCTCGTAGCAGCAGTCCTGCTTTTTTCAGTTTAGTGCAGAGAGTTCTGACATTTAAACATAAAATTACTTGCTATTTTTACCAAACAATCATCAATTTCTCGCTGTTTGGTTCGTTTATTTGACACCTAAAGTTAATATGGCTCACTTCTAGGACGGTTAGTCTACTTACAGTAATACGTTTGCCACTTTTTTGCTGCTTAGAATTGCTGTTTTTTTAGCTTACCAACCTTCAAAGCATCTTCAGTTTTGTGGTGTTCAATCTATTCTGTGCCTTTTTATTTATCTCTGTGTAATTTCACTGAATATTATCCACCAACTGTTTTATGTCACAGTAGGTTTCATTCAATTTTTACGCGTCCATTTTAGAGGAGAAGCAAAGTCCACTAACATAGATCTACATATTAGGCCCTTAGTTATGTATTAAAACTGAATAGTCCGAATGACAGCCACAAACATCTTTAACGCTGTGTGGAAATAAATGCAATTTTTAAGTATTTTTGTTGTTGTTGTTATTCTTTTTTTCTACTTCTTTCAGTTGCTAAACAGCCGTACTAACGATTTCAGCCGCTATTGTGATATAAGAGCTTAAACGACTGACCTGCTGCTATAATATACAGTTGCACGTTTGCACAATAATTGTTATTATTTTCCTAATCGAGACTCTGAAAGACTTAAACTTTTTTTAGCAACTGCAATAATTATTTTTATATTTAACACTCTGTTGGGATTTGAACTTACGACTTGTGATCTTCTTTTTACTAAGCAAGCAGACAAACAATTTTAATACATGCAGCAAAATAGTTGTCCAACATGTCCTAGCAAACTATTCTTTTTTTCTGTTCTCTTACACTTACACACCACACTTTTGAGTGGTACAAATAAAAACTTCTAACGCTTTTTTTAAGCCAAACAGACTTTTAAATATCTAATGGACTACAATAAAATTCAGTTCACACATTTAAAGTGTTTTAAATTATAAGTGTTTTTATTTATGAGAATATTCTTTAAAAACATAAAATCCCATTTTTATTATTGAACGCTAAATTTTTCATAAAATTTTAATGTAATAAAATTCAAAATAATTTTCGGAAAGCTTTCGTTCCCTTATTTGCCCTTATTTCCACCAGGTGTCTTTCTTAAAGTCTATTTCAACAATTTTTACTTCCATTGCCCCCCATATTGCAAGTGACCTCATCCAATATCCGAAGGCTGTAGTTTTTTAACCGACTGCAAAAAAAAAGAAAGATTAAATGTTGCTATTTTTTATATATCTGCCTCAATAACTCAGTCTTTTCTGGAACGATTTTGAAATTTTTTTTTTATTTGATGCTTACAGATTGGTCCTGTCTCAAAAATAGTTCATAGTCTTAAAAGTTAAACGGTGTCCCCATACAGCATAAAAGTTTTTTACATATATTTCGAACTGTAAAGTTCATTAAAAACTAAACTGCGTATCACTTTAGCTCCCAACGGCAAAAGGTAATACAAAATAAATCTAAGTATTAAAGGGTGCCCCATAGGTGATGTAAAATGACCTTTGTGGGCCTATAGTTTGAGTGGTTATAGACAAGCGCTTCAACTGCTATTAACGCTATTGTAACAAGTATTAATATACAAAATTATAAATTAAAGGGTGGCCAAATAGTTCATTTAATTTGGTGTAAATAACCATACTGTTAAAAAATTTTAGACAGACACTTGAAATTTACAAAGACCCTGTATTATTTAGTCCGCTATAATAACAAGTATAAAGTTCGCAATTGAAAATGAGAGGGAGCCCTTAAATCTGCTATAATTGGATGTAAATTGCCAAGCTGTTGAACAGTTGTAAAAAGACCGTTGAAATTAAAAACCTGTATTGCGAAGTATGCTTTAACAAGTATGCTTTTCATTTTATCTCAAAAAATTAATTTTTTTTTTATATGGAAAACTTAAAACTCATTTATCTCGGTAACTAAGCGTCCTAGGAGGAAAAGGGCTTTAAGCTGTTATCACTATAAAAATTAAAAAAAATAAATAAAAAAATTCAAAGTTAGACCAAAAAATTTCATTTTATAAGGGTGACCCAATGGCTTATGTAATTTGGCCATACTGTTAAACTATTGTAGACAGACAGATGAAATCTGTTTTAAAGTTGGTTTTTTCTTGTAAGAATTATATTGTTTTCTAGGTAAATGATGACTAATATCTGTATAATGAGAGGAGGGGCACTTTAGTTAACATCGTTAAACTATTAAAAGACTATTGTTTTTCTTCCAGAAAGGCACAAAAACAAGGTATTTTTGGTTGAAAAGGAGAAAATCAAATATTTAGAGAGAAAAGTTTATGTATCTGTTAAAGGTAAGATTTGTTTTCGTATTGAAATGTTATTAAATTTTTAATGGAATAATTTTTTATTTTATTAAAATATGGTAGCGAAATGACCATCGAGACATGCTTTCGCCCTCAATGATTAATATTGATAATTTAATTAATAAATCAGGGTAATAGAAAATAGCACGAGAAAATACTTTTTTGAGAGTTAATTAATAAAATATGTATATTTGGTTTCTTTTTAATTAAATATATTTTTGTTTCAATTAATTTTTTAATTAAAAATTGAATATTTGTACTTTTTTATTTAATATATAATTGAGTATAAAGAAGCTTTGGTTTTATTTTAACATTTTATTGTAAGAGTTTTTTCTGTCACTTTAAAAAATATCTAATCTCATAATAATATAAAAACAATAATAAATACTTTTTTCCGCAAATAACAAAATATTAAAAAAAATTCAAAAAATACACACAAATATAAAAAGAACTTTCTTAAATTTTAAAGTCGTTTAAAAGTACTTATTGCTTGAAATTCAAATATTATTTGAAGTTCACGTTCTTACTCAAACGTATCAGTAATTAAATAAACATACAAAATTCTCCATAACTCATACGTTACAGCTGTTAACTGTTTATAACATGTGTTTTAGTAAAAACCACACGGCCACAAAAATACGCAAACAAAACTCTTAAGTTTTTTTTATTTGTAATTTATTAGAAATCAATAAAATTCTATTAGAGTTTCTTAAAACACAATCGACTTTATTGTTGTAGTTTTACTTGGGCTTACTGACACGTTTATTTCCTTCAAAATAAAATTCTTTATGTAGTGTGTGTGTGTGTGTGTGTGTTTTAGTGTATATGTTTTTTGTAGCAAACAAGTTAAATACGTTGCATAATTAATGTGTCTACAGCAGTTTTATTTATAAATTTGTGGTTTCTTTTGACATTTGCATAAATATCCTGTTCTACATATGTGTGTACGTATAAAGGTAAGAGTTGTATGTATGTATGTATGTGTGCATTCAATAAAACTTTAAAAAAATAACAAACATTTATACAGATGTGTTTTAAATAGTTCAAAATATTATTTATAGCAAAATTTCAAAACTTAAACCACAATTAATGTTATCACCTCTTAGGAAGTCTCCTTTTACTGTTTAAAAAAAAAAAAATGTTAGAGACTGTGAAGGAGCTACTTCATCAAAACAACTTTAAATGAAAAAACAAAAATAGTGATGGCTCCTCAGAAAATATGGCAGGTTGCAAAAATTCAAAAAATCAAAAGTTTTTCCCAGACAAAAATGTTTATTGTTTTGAATGCAATTTAAAGACATGATAATCTCGGACCATTCTAATTCTAGAATTTTGGAGGAAGCTAATTGAAAAAATCTCTTAAAATACGCTAAGCACAATTCATTATTTCATAGATTGTGTGAAGATCAATGATGATGAAGATGGCATCAAAATTGCGGGACACATATGTAAGCCAACCGTTAATTGTGGTAAGTCAATTCAAATCAATACGTTTGTTATTGAAAGAATAATTAACAATAATTTATTTATTGGTGCGCTAAGGTTTACATATCATGATATTATTCCATGCGATTGATATCCTCTTGCAGCGTTACATTTAGCGATACCCTATGATCAGCTAGAACTTAACGTTAAAGTAATAAATAACGCTATAATAGCTGGTTTTGTTGAAGAAATGTAGCGCATATTCAAGAGGAACGCCAACTTGAGTTTCTAAATATTTTTAATAAAAACGAAGAAATTTGGATGCAGCAAAACAACACCTTACTGAAACGTTATGCCTAATCTTTCATTCTAATAGTCAGGGTTAGATACTACACCAATATTAGTCTTGCAAGAAAAAAAATTTAGCCCAAGCCAGAGAATTATAAAATAAGAAAAAAAAAAAAAAATAAATACTATATTAATTTACTTTAATCGTACTTGATTCCTTCAAATATAAATATTTCATAATATTCTCATGAAATATTTAATATAAAAAAATATAAATTGAAATAAATGTACTCGTATTACTGTAACATAAGAAAGATTCCGAATAATAAATTTTCATATTGAAATAAATACAATACATAATTTTACATAAAAATGGGTTAAGCAATTTAAAAAAATTAGTATTTCCTTAAAGATATCTTCAAAAGCTTAAAAATGATACCCATACTGATATTTTAAAAGAATATGTTGCACAATCGTACTTTTCTATAAAAAGTTCACAGGCCCATAACTCAGAAAATATGAGCGAGCGCTAATTTTTTTCATCGGATTTTTTTTTTATTTTTTAATTATCTATTCCCCCATTTATCTTTTTTTTTCATATTGTATTTACTTCACTTAACTAGAATTGTTGCTAATGATATGGAAAAACTAGAAGCAGGCGTGATTTTTTGCCTGCTGTTTTGCTGATTTTTAATAGAAAAGTTTTCGAAACTATCTTTGATCGATTGGCGTATTGCAGTTTTCTCTAGCTCATTTAGTGCCGTGGCGACTTTGACTTCAACACTAACTTGGACGGATAGACGGACATCGGCAAATCAACTTTTTTATCCATAAGAACTCAGAATATACACACTTTATGGGGTCGGAAATGTATATTGTAGAAATTACACACGGAATGACAAACTTAGATATACCCTTTTTCATCTTTCCGGGGGCACTAAGATTCTGGCTGAGCTAACCAAATTTCAGACGAAGTGTTCTCGGGGTATAGAAGGAACCAATCACCCGGTGCGCAGGTACCAAATCTGGATCGACAGTGGGATACTGTCAAAGGATGCACCAGTGTCCTTAAATAAACTGGTACCACAAGAACCGGTAGCCCATACAGAGAGCCTATCATCTCTGAAGCCGGTTATTTGTGAGGTCCCTTCGGTGTACACGTGTAGGCTGTTGGTTAAAATTAGTGTCCACAGGACTGTGCAGTGCTAACAAAGTGTGCTGTTGCACTTTCAACAGAGGGGTTGGATAGTCTCCAACACTCAAGCAAGGGGGAGTTCATGGTCCTGCAGGCCATGTTCTTGAAATTGCAACTCTATAGATTACGTCCGATGGAGGGCGCTAGTCGACGTTTGGTATTTTAGTCTCTGGTAAGACATGACAGGTACTGACACAAATCTTGATCACACATATCCTTTTTCCGTTTTTTTGTGGTAAAGGTTATATTAATAAAAAAAAATTTGTTGTTTATCTGTTCCCTGAAATTGTTTAAAGTAAATTTTGAAAAATAATTTTTCCTAATCGATCTGCTTTGATTCTGTTTAAAAACTATACAATTTTATTAAAAAAAAATATTTAAATTCCAAAAGTCTACATTGGTGTAGTAAATTTATGTAAAATAAAAAAAAGATTTGGTCAAATCAATAGATAAACTGTCGACTTTAACTGCCTTTCAATAGTTAAGTTTAATTAATTTGATGAGTTGTTTTTCTCTTCTTAATTACTTACTAATTTTTCTTAGAAAATAACGAATATTGATAAACCATGATTTTTGAAAAAAAAGTTTGAGATTTAAACAAAAATTTTTGATTTGAATTAAAAATTTAAATTAATTTTTTTTAATGTTCATAAAATTTATATAACTTTAAATAAGTAAAATTTTACTTTAAACAATTCTTTTCATAACATTAAAAAAATTGAACAGATTTTTTATAACTTAAATATCTGACTCTTAAAAATTTAAGCACAAACAAAAAAATTATAACAATTTTAGTAGTGTTAATATTGTCCCGCAATTTTGTTGTTCTTATATGCACAAAGAAGCCAACTAAGTAAGTTTCATTATTCATTATTGTCTTAGCGCTTAATTCTAGACACTTTTGTTTGCCTACCAAAAGAAACAAGAAGAAAATAAAACGAAATTTCCGTTTCTTTTTAATCAGATGTATCCTCAGTGCTTGTGCCAGTAGCAGGCAGCAGAATAAACTTTTTACCTAATTAAATTGCTTAACAACAAAAGGAACACATATGCCACTAGAAAAACTAACACTTAAATACTGTTACACACATACACACACACACACACATGTAAAGCCTTTACAAATAACCCGCTAAGTTTAATACTTTAGCGCACATGTTTGTGTGTCCTATGAACGTATTAACATGTTGACAAGACAATGCAAATTATTTGTTGTAGTTGCAAATATGGCATATTATGTTCATACATACTCGTATATGGAAAGATTAAGCTGACATCAATTCGAATGCTGCTACTGCTGTTGATGCTGCTGCTTTGTTACTTTGTTTTAGTTTGATAGTTTTTATTGCAACAGCTGGAGCCTTTTTTTGTGTAGTTAGCTTGACATCATATTTCCGTGGCAGAGTGTTTTGTTGGTTTTATCGGCTTGTGTTATACCCTACTGCAGGGAATGTTAAATATAAAAACTCTGTCATTCTTGGAAAAGGGGTATATATAATTTTGTTATTCTGTGTGTAATTTCTACAATATCCATTTTCGGCCCCTCTAATTATAAATATATTTTGAGTTCTTATGCATAGCGAATCGATAATTTTAATACTGGAAGAGATAATTTTATTACTGGAATCGATCAGATATAGTTTCGAAAATTTTGCTGTTGAAAATCAGCAAGATAGGTCGATGTCCTTCAAGGCAGCGGGCAAAACACCACGCCTGCCTTTAATTTTTCCACATCACTTGCAACCATGAAGTAACTCCAATAAAAAAAAAACAAATATGTGAGGCGATAGAGAATTAAAAAATAAGAAAAAAACACATCACGTGAAAAAATTGTCGCTCGCCGACATTTACCGAGTTACGTGGCTCTGAAATTTAAAAAATTTTTTTAAATATCAATATGGATATCATTTTAAAGCTTTTGAAAAGACCTTTAAGAAAATATTAAAATTTTTTAAAATATTTAACCCACTAAGAGCCGATGACATTTTTAAAATTATACAGGGTGTTTTTTATAGACGTATAGAACTTCGAATTGAAATAAAGCACAAGAAAATCGTTTTAATGTCCATCAATTTGGCTTTATTGGAAGGATAATTTTATGCCATTAATGTTTAAATATGATTTCGGGCATGTGGCCGCCGCGGCTGGCTCGAATAAAGTCAATTCTACAGGTCCAATTTTCAACCACTTTTTTGAGCATGTGGGGCCGTATGTTGGCAATAACGCCACGAATGTTGGCTTCCAAGTCCCCTAACGTTTCTGGTTTGTTGGCGTAGACGAGCGACTTCACATATCCCCAAAGAAAATAATCCAATGGTGTCAAATCGTGGCCAATTGACAGGTCCATTCCTCGAAATTATGCGCTCATCGAATGTTTCCTTCAATAAATCGATTGTAACGTGCGCTGTGTGGCATGTAGCGCCGTCTTGTTGGAACCACAACTCATGCACATTCATGCCATCCAATTGGGGAACAAAATAGTCGGTTATCATGGCTCTATACCGGTCTCCATTAACGGTAACTGACTCTCCAGCATTATTTCGGAAGAAGTATGGCCCAATGACTCCACCAGCCCATAGAGCACACCAAACAGTCAGTTTTTGTGCATGTAATGGCGTTTCAAGGGTCTCATGTGGATTCCCTTTTGCTTGTTGACGTAGCCATTCAACCAAAAATGAGCCTCATCACTGAACAAAATTTTGCTATGAAAATCAGCATCGAGATCAATCTCATTTTCGGCCCATACACCAAAATCACGACGCATTGCATGGTCTCGCGGCTTTAATTCTTGCACAAGCTGGATCTTGTAAGGTCGCAAGCCAAGATCTTTGCGCAAAATCTTCCATAAAGTTGATGGACAAAGCTCTAATTGCTGTGCACGGTGGCGAATCGATTCATTCGGGTCCTCTTCAACACTTTGCTCTACAGCGGCAATTGTTTCTTCGGTGCGCACTGTTCGACGTCTCTGCGGATGCGTATTATCACATAGAGTAAACGTAGTGCGAAAACGATCCATGGTTAACCGAATTAATTGCTCTGATGGCCGATTATGTCGACCATAAAATGGACGGAGCTTGCGGTAAACTTCGCGAACTGAACCATTATTTTCGAAATAAATTTGCACGATTTGCAAGCGTTGTTCTTTTGTCAACCTATTCATGATGAAATGGCAAACCAAACTAAATATTAATCACTTGACAGCTGACAAAATGGCCGCCAGTTAAAAAAGTGATGCCAACTTAAAGTTCTATACGTCTATAAAAAACACCCTTTATATATCGCTTCTTCATAGCAACATAGTAATATCTCAAAAAAACTTGAACTTGGCAAAATGCGATTCAAGTTTTCAAGACAAAAGTCCTATAATCTAATTGCCGCAATTGCGATTGCTATAACTTCGGTTCAGCTTGATTTTTTTTCAACATGTACAGAAGATCTAAAACAGCAGTTTTGCTTAAGTAACTACAAATTTTTAATTTTTTGAGATATGACTATGTTGCAATAAAGGAGCAATATGAAGTACTTAATTATTTTTTCTTACTTTTTATTCTCTGCAACCCCAATATTTGTATTTTTGCTTGATGGTACTTCGCTAAACTAGATTTACATTAATCGGCATAGCAAAATATAGCACTCTTACTTGTTTTTAATTTTATTTCTTTGTTTTAACTTTTGTTAAGTTTAAACATCTGCTTGTTTGTATTCAAAAGTTTATGTCTCTAAATTATGCTTTATTTACACTTGAAATATTCTAAAGAATTAGTTTAAGTCCACTAAGTCAATGTAAGTGGATGTGTGTGTGTGTATGCGTGTGTGTGTGTGTGCGTGTGTGGTATCTATTATAGGTTTATGTCGTAAATATTTTTAAGCAATTGCCTGCGCATTATATTAGCATACTAATTAGCTTTTACATAATGTTGAACATCATAAATGAACATTATATCAGTTGAATGTCTACACTGAACGAAAAACTTTTCTGAATTAGGTAAAATAGGGTGTGGAATTAATTTTGTTTTTGGCAATCAAAATACTGTCTGGAATTTTGCCCAATATCTTAATCAAATAATTCTTGCAAAAAAAAGCCGACTTCTAAAGAGATTTCATCTGTCTGTCTATAACGGTTCAACAGCATGGCCACATAAATCAGATTACATTAACTATTGGAACAGTCTTATATTCCATCTCAAAATTTTATACTTGTTTAACAGTTTAGCAATCTACATCAAATTAAATCACCCTTTTATTTCCAAATCCAAATTTAATACTTGTTGTTATAGCGAACTTCGCAACACAGATTCTTTGTAAATTTCAAGCGTCTGTCGAAAACGGTTCAAGAGTATGGCCTTATACATCAGACTAAATGAGCTATTGGGGCACCCTTTAATTTACAAACTTGAATTTTAATACTTGTTCAATTCAATTGAACAATTTCAATTTCAATTTTCAAGCGTTTGTCTATTTAATTACTGTTTGTTATTGGGAGCTATAGTAACTAGCAAGTATTTTAAATTTGAAAAAGTGCTCTTTACAGTTTATAATACAATTTAAAAATATGTTCATATGTTTTATGGGGCCTCCCTTTAATTTTGAAGATTTTTAACTGTTTTTAAAGCGGAATCAATCTGAACCGATTTTCATAATGGGTTCAGAAATGAAAAAAAAACATTAAAAAAATCAACATTCAGACAAATTAAATGACGCGTATCTTTATTTAATAAAAAGCTTTAACGAAATTTGAAAAAAAAAATCATTTTTATTTGTCATTGTGGTCATTGTCAAAAGGTTTTTATTAAAAAAGTTTCTGTCATTGATTTTTAAACTATTTCTGTCTTTTGCTTTTATTATTTTCTTAATTTAATTTTAATGAAATTATCAGCTAAACTGTTTGATATTATAACAAACAAATTGAAATTGATTTTGGCTTGAGTTCATTTTGGTTTTAATTTCTAAAAATTTTAATAAAAAAAAAAAAATTATTTAAAATTGCATGTGCACGTTTACCAAAGAAAACCAAAAAAAATTTGACATCAGCAAAATATAATGCAACATTTTCTGGATCGCTACATCCGTTATCAGCATTCTTCGCATCCATCTACCTTAGCTTGTTTACATTGCAAACATAATCTATTTAACCAATATTAATACGGTTAGTTGAAGTCTACACAAAACACAAAGCCATTCTTCGTTGTGCTTAAATCAAGGGATAAGTTATCCAGTTTAATATCCTTTTATGTTGGTAGTTTAATAAATTCTTATAAAGTATTAATAGTATCGTAAATAAAGTTTTAATTACTGATCAGACTTTTTTTATAATTAATTTCTTAATTTTACTAAAATTGGACATAAAAATTTTTTTCACCTTTTAGTATTTTGATTAATTTCACATTGAGATTTAATTAAATTTTTAATTAACTGAATTATATAATTAAATAAAAAAAAATTATCTAATTAAATAATTAACTGTAATAATTATATATATGCAAAATTAAGACAGGAAAGAATTTAATTTAATACATAATTGAATCTATTAAAGAATTAATAATATTTTACACTGAATGTGAAATAAAACTTCTAACAAAAGCAACAAAATTTTCTATTGCCATTAAACATAATTTTTATCGTTAAAGTTTTACTAAGTTTTCGGTTAATATTAACTATGAAATTTCGTTAAGTGTATTGTCTTAAGTTCATTGTAAACTGCATATGAATTACTTTTCCAATAAAGATAATTGGTTTTTTTTTAAAAATATGTTAGAGTTAAAGTTTTGCGTCAGTTAAAGACAATATTATAATAAACATTAGAAAGAATAACTGTCGAAGTTCATAAAAGCAAAATATATTGGCTGTTTTTTTAAGTTTTAATGAAACAAACTTTAAAATTTGCAAAACTGGGATCAGCAAAGAGTCTTATTTTTGGCTTAGAGAATTTAATAATGAACGAGATTGCCGCATATGCATTAAACCAGTACACAACACGCCGTACAGTTTCCAACACGTCCTGAAAAATTCATTGTTTGGTGCAGTGTTTACACTCAGGTGGCATCACTGAAATTTATTTCTTTAATATTGTAAACGAAACTGCCGTTTCGGTCGATGTAGACCAGTGCCGCACTGTGATCAATTTTTCTTTTGTAAATATGGATGACATTGTCCCGGGCAAGATATAATTTCAATAAGGTAGCGCTCCATACTATATGATGACCCCAACTATTGACTTGTTTAATTATAAATTTGACAAAAAGTTGATTTTTAAAAATAGAATTGCCAACTGACATCTAAGGTGGGTGTAATTTGATTCTGTGGGGCCACGTGAAGCAGCTACCATTAGACACATTGTTCTTATTATTAATAACATACGGCCAGCAATGTTTTAAAATATGGCCAGAAATTGGAAGTAAAGAGAGCGCTCCATAAACAACAGCCATGGTGGTCCTGTGTTCCAAATCATTTTCGAATGTAAATTGATCTTTTTTGAATAAAAAATTTTTTGTATAAAAAATTTTATGTAAAAAATTTTGTAAAAAATTTTATGTAAAAAATTTTGTATAAAAAATTTTATTTAAAAAATTTTGTATAAAAAATTTTGTATAAAAAATTTTGTATAAAAAATTTTGTATAAAAAATTTTGTATAGAAAATTTATGTAAAAAATTTTGTATGAAAAATTTTGTGTAAAAAATTTTGTATAAAAATTTTGTATAAAAAATTTTGTATAAAAGAATTTGTATAAAAAATTTTGTATAGAAAATTTTGTATAAAAGAATTTGTATAAAAAATTTTGTATAAAAAATTTTGTATAAATAATTTTGTATAAAAAATTTTGTATAAAAGAATTTGTATAAAAAATTTTGTATAGAAAATTTTGTATAAAAGAATTTGTATAAAAAATTTTGTATAAAAAATTTTGTATAAAAAATTTTGTATAAAAAATTTTGTATAAATAATTTTGTATAAAAAATTTTGTTTAAAAAATTTTGTATAAAAAATTTTGTATAAAATATTTTGTATAAAAAATTTTGTATAGAAAATTTATGTAAAAAATTTTGTATGAAAAATTTTGTGTAAAAAATTTTGTATAAAAAATTTTGTATAAAAAATTTTGTATAAAAAGTTTTGTATAAAAAATTTTGTATAAAAAATATTGTATAAAAAATTTTGTATAAAAAATTTTGTATAAAAAATTTTGTATAAAAAATTTATTAAAAAATTTTTTTAATTTTTTTACAATTTCAGGATCTAAAAAAAACACTCTTTATTTATAGCTGATTTTGCAAGGAAAAAATATAACTGCTTTATTATATGTTTTTCTCTTTAGTGGTAAACAAATTGCGGTAATTCGATTTTATTTTTAAAGTTGTTAGATTTTACTAAAAGTGTAAAGATTTCAAAAGTGCTTAAGCATACTAAAGCATTTGGCAAGACTGCCTGGCATGCAATTTAATTATCTTCAATTTTATCACTTACCATTCGTTGGTAATTTTTTTTCACGAAAAAATACTACAAACATTACAAAATATGTGTTTGAGTAACATTTTGTCAGTAAGAAGTAATAAAACACTGACACAGGAAATACGCAGTTCAAAAGTCACAACATGGGGAAAAAACAAAATTAAAAACAAGAGTAACGACAACAAGGAGCTGTAGAAAACATCTTTTCGAGCGGCAAAAATGTAGAAAGATTTTCAAAGGAATATTAACACCAAACTGACAGCATTGAAATACTCAGGAGACAGGTGTCACTAAGGTTTACAACAACTAATTAACTTGCTAGACACTTAAGGAAAAATGACAAGAAACACTTAAGCAAAAGCTTTCAAAGTAGCTAATTTAGCAAATACAAGGGAAATTCGATAGGGAAGAAAAGAAAGAAAAAAATAAATTAAACCGATTTATTAAGAAAATTGTGATTTAATAATAAATTAATTTTAAAGAAAAAAATTACACACACAAACAGACAACTTACTGACCTATTTTTTCATCATTTTCTTATTAAATAAATTATAAAAAAAACATTTGCTGTAAAGTCTTCTTTTTAAACCATTTTGAGACAACGACAACCTTAAAGGGATTATGTTTAAACAAGTTCCTTTAGCTCATTAAATACACTCCACAATTTGTTATTATAACAAAAAATGACATAATACTTTGTTCTGCACATACATACGTTGGCAGTCGTTATATCTTTTAAACAATGTTTTGTTCAAAGTAAATGGAAAAAAAGGAAAGTTCATCTATTCTACAAAAATAAATATTTAAATATTATTTAGCAAGGAAATCTTTGGGGATAATCTCTGCTAAAGATAAACGAATGTATGCGATGGAAGAAAAAATATTTTCTGAAACAGAAAAGAATCGAGGTAAAGTAGGACGAAAATAAAAGTTGACTTTCACTCAACTACTCTAGAGCTAGGAAAGAAGTGAACTAGGAGTTAAATAGAACAAAGTTAGAACTGGTGTAGGGACCCCGCACAACGCGTTTCTATGCCTATCTCGGATGTATGAAAACTTTAAACAGCATTTGAGGAGAACTTTGGTTTAAAAATTTTTATTCTTTCCCAACAATATCTTCTCGATTTTTCTAAGTCCAGAAATACTCTATACAATTTTTCGAGGCTTTTTTTTTCTCAATTTTCTATTTAAGTTACAGCGGTATGCGTTATCTAAAAGTAAATATTAGCAACAGTAACATTCCCTCAAAACTCAAGCAATACTATTCCTCCTGTTTTACAAACAAACAAAAATTTCATGCCAGTTTCATGAAAAATTGCATAGTGTAAATGACCTATTACTCTTACTTTTCTAGATTAAAAAAACTAGTGTTTATTAACACTGATTAAAAAAATCCTTATCAAAGGTTTTACCAAAATAAATTTAAAAAAATTTTTTTCCCAGTCAGAATTTGAACCATCGATCTGAAAAGTTAACGAAAATTGACTTGTTTTCAGCTTTTTGGTAGATGTGGCGGTCCAAAAAATTCTTCATTTCATTCTGCTAGCGTCTAATTTTTTTTGTTTTCTTTGAACAACGTCCGCATACATTTTTAAATATTTTTCTTTCAAAAAAATGTTAAAAAATTAAATTGAAAATGAACTAAAAAGCAGAAATAAGTCGATTTTCATTAATTTAAAAAATTCTAAAAAAGTAGAAAAGTTATTAAAACAATTTTAACCAAAAGTACATAAATTTGTTACATTACAAAAGGCTTAAAAAATATTAATTAAAGCTTTTTTCTTAATTCTTAACACAATTCGACTTTCTGCTCTGGCTTGTGTTAATGTAAATAAAAAACAGTTTAAAATCCCATATTTGGACATTTTTGAATTTTTTCAGGGAATTGGGTAATTTATCATTTTTTTGTAAATATTTTCTTTTAATTTAACTATTAACTGTACAATGTTTTGTTGCACAAGTTTACACATCCAGGATTAGAAAAGATGAGAACTAATCTTGATGTTATTTGAGGCAAATCCGGGTTCCTTTTTTTCCAAACTGGTTCTAATTTGCTGTTTCTGGACTTGGCTAAGTTGTTTCCTAAATTTTTGGTCGCCAAAATCAAAGAGGGAATATTTGTCGGACCAGATATTCGCTCAGTTAATGGTCAACATAATCGGCCTACTGAGCGTACTATTCGCAACACCATCACCCATTTTGAAACCCTGCATTCATTATTGAATAATATTCGTTCGAGTAGACCACGTCCAGCACGCTGTGAAGAAAATATAGCGGCCGTAGCTGAATGTATACAAGAAGACTGTGGAGATTCGATTAGACACCGTTCGCAGCAACTTGGACTGACATATTGAACGTCGTGGCTCATTTTACGTCGAGATCTTAAATTGAAAGCATACAAAATACAGCTTGTGCAACAACTAAGTACGGTTGAACTTCCCAAGCGACATGGCTTCTCTCTATGGGCTCTTAAAAAGCTCCAAGAAGATCACACGTTTTCGGGCCAAATTTTGTTCAGCGATGAAGCCCATTTCTGGCTCAATATATACGTAGAGAAACAAAATTACCGCATTTAGAACGAAAAAACAACGGTTTGGTGTGGTTTCGGCGCCGGTTTGATCATCGGTCCATATTTCTTTAAATATGATGCCGGTGAGACCGTAGACGTCAATGGTGACCGTTATGGTGCTATGATAACCGACTATTTGATGCCTTAAATTGAAGCTCATGATCTTGGCGACATTTGGTTTCAGCAACACAGCGCCACTTCCCACGCAACGCATCACTCAATGGACTTATTGAGAGAACACTTCGGTGAGTACAAAATTTCTCGTTTTGGGCCGATCGATTGACCACCAAGATTGTGCGATATCACACCCTTAGACTTTTTTCTGTGGGGATGTGTAAAGTCTAAAGTTAATGCGGACAAACCTGCTTCGATTCAGGAATTGGAAAAAAACTTCATGGGTTATATTCGCCAGTTACCAGTCAAAATGCTCGAACGAGTCATAAAAAATTGGACTCAATGGATGGACCATCTGCAACGTAGAACGGCTAACATTTGATAGTCATAATTTAAATAAAATAAATGCCAAAGAATGTTCTTTTAAATGATAATAAACGTTCCCCATTTAATTTGAATTTTCTGTGTTTTTTAGGGTTTTTCTTTAAAAAAGCAGAGAACCTCGAAATGGACCTCTCTTTACAATGAATTGTTGATCAAGAAAAAAGTAAATTACACTAGAAATATTCTAGAGGGCTCTTAAAAGAATTTTAAAATTTATTTTTCTCTTTACATTTAAAATTTTCTGTCTTGGAAAATTAATTCGTTATTTTTTAACCATTTGCTCTAATAAGTAGTTTTCCTCCTTCCTTTTGCTTATAAATTATATTTGTTACAAGAATTTTCTTTTTATTACAACACTTTCTAACATGTCGAGTAATGAATCGTATTCTCACATCCAATATTTTAGTAAGACTATATTCGGTTGCATGATTTTCTACTATTTTATTTGAATCTCTTAGAGCTTTATAAACAATTACATGACATTTGATACGCTGGGAAAGAAAAAAAAAACTTATTTACATAGTATTTGATTGCATACAAATATATGCACAGATATACATATAAATGTATGCAGAAGATGTATACATACATACATGCATGCATACATACATACATATGTATATTTAAATATGCTTTCCCTTTATAGATGGCAGTGTATGTGCAGTGGTCTACTTGTGGTTTTGCACTTTGGTTATTCGAAATTGTTGCAAAAATGTTAAGATACTCTTAAGACTTACTTACTACACACATTTGTAGCCGCTGTAATTATTGTTGTTTGACAAAAGAAAAAAATATATAAAATAATTTGTTAGGAAGATACCGCTAAGTATACGTAACAAAAATAAACTTTGCAAGTAGTAGATGTGCAACGACATCATTATATAGCACATAGTTCTTAACATATTTCTACACAGATTCACACAGATGACTTATCGAATTCATATGGGGTCTAAATGTGCAGTTGTGGCTTTAACACTGTTAAATATTCCACACATTGCAATAGTGAATTCTTGAACTGATAAATATTTCCTGGTTTGTTTAAATGGAATTTTAAATGAATAGAACTTAAGTTCAATTAGCTGAGGTAATATATTTAATATGAAATGAAAATTTAAACATGATTTTAAAGTTTTTCTAAAGGTTTTTCTTTAAGCCCCGATAGAAATTAAAAATACTAAAGTACAAAAATTAAAAAAAAAAAAAACAGTAAATGGCATAAATATTTTAAGATAATTTCTTGCATATGGCAAGCGCATTCAAATTTTGAACCACTTTTTCAAACAGATTTCTATTATATTAAGAAGGTTACAAACATTCTTGGCCTCCTAGGCCTCAATTGTTAATGATTTAGCAGCATAAATCAAGAACCTCACATTGACTTACAAGAAATAATAGAGGATTATCTGGTAGCAGCAGCTTCGTGATCAACTAATACGTATATTTCTCAAAATTAAATTATCGCCCAATTCTTATTCAACTAAGACGACGCAACGCACATTGGTTGAAGTTCATAGAACGAGCGGGTAAAAATTGAAGAAGTTTTCGAAGGGCAATGTAACTTGGCATTTTTTGGTTGCATCCAGAAAAAAAAATGAGAAAATAAAAATGATCCGCTATGACCTACGTCATAGTTTTTATTTTGGCAAGTAGCATTTTTATACACTCAGAATCATTTGTGGTAAATTTGAAAAATACCCGCCCACTTTAACGCCCACGTTCCATACAACTTGTATTAAAAAAGTGGCATAACTTCCTTAATTTTTAAGGTATCAACTCAATTAAAAAAAAATAAATACCATAACTGTATAATGTGCTGCTTTAAATATATACCTGATCCGCCCACTTCTGCGCCCATCTCCTATAAAACAATTATATAAAATAAATTAGTAATTTAGGCATTGTTTTTTAATAATTTTTTTTTATCATTATCCTACTCCAATTTTTTAATTTGCAGCTTTAAGCGTAATCTATTTATAAATAAGTCTGAAGATAATAAAAAATTATGCATTACGTATTCATTAGTGATGTAATCTATGGGCGCTGTAGTCTTAAATCTTAGCATCCTGAGATTCCGCGAACAGCATACCTGATACAAATAATAAATTAAAATGTAAAAAATAAAAACTAAATCATTAAATAATTGCCTTTAGGTACAGACATATCTATTGGAAGCACCCCCCCCCCTCCCCCTGGGGGCAACAAGAGTCTGTGCTGAGCTAACCTAGGTGTAGACGAGGGTCCTCGTGGGTATAGGGTGTTGCAGGCACTGAAGCTTATAGACAGTTGGGTACTGTCGTGGTTTTCTACCAGTTTCCTTTATTCCTAAAAAAACATATGAATAATAATAAAACTTAAAAAAAAAAACTGGTGCCACGGAAACCGGTGGGTCATACAGAGAGCCTCCCATCTCTGTAGCCAGTTATTGGTGAGGTCCCCTCGGGGTACACATGGTGGCTGTTGGTCAAAAAATCTATATCTGCGGGTCTGGCGCGGAATAGATGGAAAGTGTGCTGTTGCACTCTCAATAGACGGGGAAGTTCATGGTCCTGCATGTTCTTCAAATTGCAACTCTGTTGGCTACGTCCGATGGAAGGCGCTAGTCTACGCATTATATTTCACTCAGTAATAAGACCACCGTCAGGTTAGGCCATCAATGGCAGGTACTGACGTTAATCTGTATCACGTATACCTATTGGCAGAATAGCTTCTGCTTTAATTTTGCTAACATGCACCAGAATCTTATACTTAGTTTAGCTGAGACTTCAAGCTGTAATTTGACATCTTTCGTTAAACAGCGCTCCACAGCGCTAAAAAGATGCAGTCCACTGAAATTGATGAACATTGAAATTTAGATGCGGTTTATATTTTGTTGTACGAAATTTTTTTAAATGGCACTTATTCCCACTTTTTTTAACTCAAGTCTCATTTACGAAAATATACAACAAAGTCAAATGATACGTTTACTGTGTTTATACCAAAAGCTGTTTATACCAAACTTTAGGTTTTTTTGTAATGAGGTGGTTAGTTATCTAACCACCGTGGCGCTTGGCATAAAAATATTCGAACAAAATTTAGGATCTGCAGCCAAATTAAGAACGCAAAACTACTTTTGATTAAAATCGGAGAAGTCTTTGCAGGATTTGCATTGCCATATTGTACGCACTGGATTTTTTTTTGGTGCTGCATTTTGTACATCTTCGGGATGTGGATCGCTTTGGCTTCTGCATACTGTTTCCAGACGTAATTCTTTTGGCACTGATTTATTTATGATGACTTTTAAAAAAGTAATTAGTTTACGTTTTCTCAATAAATGCCACGAAAAAATGTTTTAAACACCCAACAATAAGTGGTTAGTTAACTGACCACCAAACCTGAAAGAGTTAAATAAATTTGCATGACATTTCAAACAATCCAACATATATGAACTTCGAGCGTGTCTGTCAAACGAAATAAAAAAATATCAGCCTAATATTACGACATAACAAATAATAATTTGACAACAAAATACAAAAAAAAAATTATCCAAATCGGCGAACATGAAAATAATGAATTTTGGGCACTCTTCAGCCTATGTGCGAAGGTAGCATGCGACAACCTGTTAAAATCATTTTGCAGTAGTGACGTGAGCTGCAGCTTCACTTTTAAAGAAATGAGGCATTTCTTTCAAAATCCATGATATTTTTTAAGTGCGCAAAAACCTTCTACATGTTAGATTTTTTTAATCATTTAGAGAATATGAGGCATGAAACCTCTCTACAGTTTAATGGATAGTTTGCTTAGACGGACCATTGAGTGCACTACAAAAATAATAATGTTGGATTGATGACTTTTTTTTAAGTAAATCTTAATAGTTTGGTAGAGTTTTTTAAGCATCAAATTTTTCATGGTGATTTGCTAGAATAAAATGATCATAAATTTAAAAAAGCTAGCGCTCTATGACATTTCAGTTGATAATTTAAAATTTTGTAAGTTCTAGCGGGCCTTAAGAACCGTTTGTATAGAATTAATTGTTTGATATTTAGATGTTGATCACGTACATTAAATCTTACAAATAGAAGTGGAGAATGCTAAAAGCGATATACTAAATTTGCATTTAAAGTTGATAAATAATTTCGAATAAAATCGGAAAAATCGTGTAAGAATTTGAGCAAACGGGAACTGTAGGAGTTGTGAAAACAAAAGTGCATGCTCGTACAGCTCGTACTGCAGAAAATATTGCTGCTGTTTGCGACAGTGTGTCTGAAAAGCTGTCCGCCTCAACTCGTCGTCGCGCCCAACAATCGTATGATGATAACGAACTTTCTTTAGGGCAAAATGAAAGATGTGTGGTTTCAACAAAACGCTGCCACGTACCACACAGCTTATGAAACAATGGCTCTTTTGTGCATCAAATTCAATGGCCGTGTTATCTAACGTTGTGGCGATGTCAATTGGCCGTCAAAATCATTTGATTTGTCACCGTTGGATCTCTTTTTTTGGGGTAATTTGAAAGAAAGGAGTTAAATGATGAGATAATTCGGCACATTACCGGCATAGAACTTTATTTATGCTTCACCGTCATCAAAAATTTAAAGCATCAGATGGTGGTGAGCCGGCGAGGTAGCAGCGGGCATTTGGCTGATATTTTGTTCCATACATAATTGAATCATATTTTTCTAAATAATTTGTGTTTTATTTAAATTTAACGCTTGTCCTTAAAATTAAACCTTACAAGTGAATAGTGAATATTGTAAAAGATCAAGAATTGGCTAGTGGTAACAAGCCGGTGGAGTAGTAAATAAAAAGTAGGTTTATAGCAATCAGAAAGCTGAGTTACTTAGATATATCAAGGAAGATTTATATCCGACTTGACCCGACCGGATTTTATCCAGTCCTTTCATAGAGATTTTTAAGGTGTTCAGATTCAGAAATCGAAGGGCTTGATTTACATCAAGAAGGCAGTAACTGCATTGTCATACAGGAAACTAAAGAAGTTACGAGTTGGGAGTTGGTAACACTGTGGTTTATGAAAAAGGCAAAGAAATTGCAAGTGGGAAATATCGTGGTTGTTATTTTATGTAGAAGACCGTGGGTAGCTGGGTTAGCTACAGCTTAAGAGCTGGATAACCGGAGGTTTCTTACATTAAGTTTATAAATTTTTTAGTTGACTTTTTTAAATAAAATTTTTTATGAAATTTATTTTATTTAATTACTGATTTTGTTGTCTTTTACGAATTGTCCATTTCGTTTTATTTAAAAATTTTAACTGTCGTCTATGTCATAAGTAGCACAAAAAAACAAAGAACAAAAAGAAAATATAATGTGGTAGAAAAGAGAAGCTGTCCGTTTTCTTTTTAATATTTCAAAACTACTTATATTGTTTGTATAAACTGTTTTTATCTTTTGCCTCGCTTTGAACTATAAAGAGTAGCGATAAAATATTAAAAGACTCATAATTAAAACTAAATACTTTTAGTTATGTTTTTCTATCTTTTGGCAAGGGTTAATTTTTTTGATGATTTTATATAAAAAAAGTGAAAACATTTTGTACTGCAGCTGCACTTAAAACTGGCGAAAATTTATATTAAAATCTAATAGAAATCAATGTAACGAAAGCCAGATATTCATAAGAAATAAAACAGAATCGTGGTGTAAAGTGTATTAGAGCTGATTGCAAAGTGCATTTATTTTGACAGTTAGTAGCGGCTCTACAACAAATACAACATTACATAAACAACATGTCTTCTCATTGTTGCTTTGTCTGTTGGAAATGTCAAAAAACAAAGAGAAACAAGAAAGAATTGCTCGAAAATCGTTAGTAAATGACAACTTTTCACATTTCTAACTTTAAAGCAACAATAAAAAGCTATGTGGTTTGGAATGGTGCAAGTTATACATGAAGCAAAATAAAATTAAGCGATATTTGTAAACTGAAAGGCATTTAAAGAGAACTGACAAACTAATGGAAGTGTAAAGAGCACAGCTACAATGGTCACTTAAATATATACAGAAATGTAAAATATTCTAAAACGTGAAGAGTTTTTGAAATTAATGATAAACTTCAAAAAGAATTTTTTTTGCCCCACAGTTCGGTGAGACAGTTTTATGCAGCTGTCTGTGTCAAAACCATGCAAGCGGATCAAAAGGAGCTAAGTTGATGAATAATGTATACGGAAAGCAAATTTTACGGGTTCTGTCGTCACAGGGTAAGAATGTGGGTTATTGTTTTCGCCATTACGTCAGTCTGACTGTCTGTCTGTCCATCTGTGACGACACTCTATCTCTATAAGTGAATAGATAGACTCTCAAGATTTTCACAGACAATTTATTTACATACCAGCTATAATAAAAAAATACAAAAATTAAAGGGTGTATCAAAAGTGACGTATTATTTATAGAAATATTTTTTTTTTAATATGATACGCTGATACGTCAAACTTTGCACAGTGTATGTAAAACAATGTCAGCGATAGCAACAAGTACAAAAAATAAAACTCTAATTTAAAGGGTTCCCCAATATTGACATTAATTTCACGCACATGGCCTAGTTTTTGAATAATGAGGAAGTTTCTTTATGTCCGTTTTAAGAACAAGTACAAACATTTAATAGTAAAACTAAAATATAAAGGGTGTTCCTATAGTGACGTGATTTTAATGTACAAAACTCTAGATCGCAATAGGAGGAATTTAGATTTTATAAAGTGTGTTCGCCTTAAAAAATAAGTTTGTACAATAAATTTGAAAATTAAAGGGTGTTTCGTAAGATGCCGTGATCTTGACAATTCCTTTAAACCACTATAAGGGGAACCCTTTAATTTTCAAAAGCAATCTTTAGGGATAAAAAGATAGATGAAATAGTGTTTGTGATTTTTTCACTTTCTTAAGGCCTTGATTGATTTCAGGTTGAATTTTAATGAAATTTTTAATTGATTCAATTATATATTTAATTAAACAGAAAAATTCCAATTAAATAATTAATCAAATCTATTAAAAACATTAATTAAATTTTAACCTAAAACCAAACAATCCCAAACTAAGCTTAACATATTTTATAATTAAAAAATTATTAATGTATTTTTAATGAATATTTTGGAGAGAAGTATTAAAAACTATAGAAGAAAAAATACTTAACTCCAACAAGAACAGAACTAAAAAATATTAAAAATAAAAAATTTTTAACCTCTTACAGTCACTGTAAAAATTTATTATTCCTCTAAAGAAGATTAAATTAAGATGCTTTAAAAATTGTAATAAACTCCAACAGCCATGTGGCCAACTGCTGCCTTTTGATTTAAGATCATGTTTTTTTTAACTGTTAATATTTTTTGTAATAAAAATATCAAATAATTTGAAACACAAGTACAACCTTCTTTTTAAGCACTTTAAAAAATTCTCTAACACTGGGTTGCTTTAATGATTCCCTTCATTTGTTTTTCTTTTTTATGGTTGCTATTTAAATATCTCGCACTAAATTTGGAGCGTGGCACTCTGTTACAATATGCGTTTTAAATGACAAGATTTTTTACTTGACCGTTTTTCTTTTGTAAGTTTTCTTTATTTTTATTTTTCCTTAATTATTCAAAAGATAATTACAAGAAACTGAAAGAATAAAAAATAATTTTTTTTTGTAAGATGGACCAGCAGTAAGCAAAAGTTTTTGGGGAAGTTTTTTTTTCACGTACCAGAAAAACAAGAAAAAGGAAATGTATAAAATATTTGAAAACAGAAAGTTTTACAATTTTATTTTTTATTTAATTTTTATATATTTTTTCTTGTTATCTTTTTTATTTGGTTTGTGCCATGGGTTTGTTTGCATGTCCTGGCGTTTAATGTAATTGCAATTTTGCTAAAAGCAGCTAAAGAAAAAGAAATGAGGCCAAACTGATAACAAGCAGATATTTTATACTGAATTTTTCATACTAACGGGGACAGTTTTAAAGTTCTATCAATAGTTTTTATTTGTTATTCAAGCAGAAAGTGTTTTATATTTTTGGAAGAACATAAAAAAATTATTTTAGTGACTTTTAAAAAGTTTGCTGGGCAAATTAAATAAATTTATGTTTTTATCAAAGAAATTGCAGGGAAATAAATTAAATCTTTAACACGTTACTTAATCATTAATAATAATAAAATAAAGTTTTACCTTTTAGCCTTAAACATAAATTAAGTACGTCAGAATATAAAGAGAAATATTCCATAAAAGAAAAATTATTTGAAAATTTCTTTAACAAACTTAATTGTCCTGAAGTGAAAAACTGTCCAAAAGTCAAATATTCGTATTTGCTATCTTTGTCATATGTGACACTTACATCAATCTATTCGAGTGCATAATGCTTCCACTCAAAGCTTTATTTCATAAAACCAAATTTCCTGTTCATTCTAAGATATTTTATCGACATGAGACAGTGGAGCGGAAACGAGTAGCAAATATTTTTAATTTAATATTTGTAAAAAAATGCCAAAGGGCTGATGTAGCGTCAGAAAATTTGCATAACATTTGGCGTATGTCTAATTTTTCCTCTTATCTTTAAAAATTAGCAGAACAAAAATTTTTTAAAATTTTTTGTAAAAAGTTTAAAAATTAAAAAAAAAAAAAAAACGTGAACTTAAGCCGAACTAAATTGATCTATTTGTTGTTATACAAAAATAAATTAAAAAATAAAAATTAGGTCGCAGGATAAGAAACAAAAAATAAATTAAAAAATAAAAATTATGTCGCAGGATAAGAAACAAAAAATTCCGTAATTCCCATTTTGTGAATCAAAATTTCTGAAAATGGTATTTTTTTTAATTCTTTAATTGGGCCTCAGAGTCTGGAAACACATTAGAGAATAATTTAAAGTACAAATATAAAGCATTTTCAACCGTTTCCATTTTTTAAGCCCCAAAAATAAAATCCCGTAATTCCCAAAAGTGCACTAAAAATCCCAAAATGATTATTTTTGAATTTTCAAAAAGACACACCAAATTCATATTTAGCCTCAGAGTCAGAACTACATTAAAAAAAAAATAAACGAACATAAAGTTTTTTTTTAAGGTTTCCATGTTTAAGTCCCAAGAAAAAAATACCGTAATTCCCAAAGAGTGCATTAAAATTGCCAGAGCCAGGAAATATATTTAAGAAAAACGAAAGAAATATAAAGCATTTTAAAACCATTTTAAGTTTTTAAGCCCATCAAAATCTCGTATTTCCCAAAATTTTCATCAAAAATATCCAAAAATGGTATTTTTGATTTTTAATTGGGATATCAAATTTCACGTTTGGCCTCAGTGTCAGGAAATACAATTAAGTAAAACCAAATGAACATTAAACATTTTTTACCAGTTTAATTTTTTAAGCCACAAAAAAATTCCCTAATTCCCAAAGAGTACATTAAAAATCCCAAAATTGGTATTTTTAATTCTTAAAACAACACACCTAATTCATATTTGGCTGCAGGGTCAGGAAATATATTCAAAAAGTTTTTTAAGCCCACAACAAAAAAAAATCTTGTAATTCCCAAAATGTACATCAAAAATATCTAAAAACTGTATTTTGTGCTTCTTTGATTGTGACACTAAATTGACATTTAACCATACAGTTAGAAAATACTTTAAAGAAGAACTAAAGTAATATAAAGCTTTTTTTAAAGCGTTTTTCTTTTAAAAGTACAAATAACTAGTTTTCGTAATTCCCAAAGAGTGCTTTAAAAATCCCAAACTCGGTATTTTGAATTTTCAAAATCACACACCAAATTCATATTTGGCAGCAGGGTCAAGATATATAATTAAAAAAATATATAAAGATTTTTCAAACCAATTTCAATTTTTTAGGATCACAAAAGAGTCTTGTAATTCCCAAAATGTACATAAAAAATATCCAAAAATGGTATTTTTTTTTAATTTTGACATGAAATTGACATTTGGCTTCATAGCCAATAAAATACAATAACGAATTACTAATCGAATATAAAATTTTTTACCCGATTTCATTTTTAAGCCTAAGAAAACAAAATCCCGTAATTCCTAAAGATTGCATTTAAAATTCAAAAATTGTTATTTTGGAATTCATTCATTTTTGAATGTTATAATTATTTCCCTGAAGATTCTTTTAAAATACTATTGCAATTACTAATTATAGTTAGTTTTTAATGGGTGTCCTTATTGCATATTAAGCTATAGCTCAAATACTCCTAAAATTTTTGAAACGAAAATATTGTTTCAATCGACCAAGCCTTTTAGAAATTTTAAAATTATTAACAAAGTATTTTTTGTTGTACCACTGTACATATGTATGTTCAAACATTAGATGTTCTTTTTGTTTTTGCCTACTTACATGCAGAACTAAGTAGAGCCATCCTTATATCTATACTGCATATTTATCACCCTGGCAATAGAAATTAAAACTTTTCTTTGCCCTTTGGCTTCGTGGCTGCCTTTTTCAATTAAATTTCGAAATACGATACTAATTGTTTAAAAAATCTTTTTTCTTCGTCACTTTATGGAAGCATCAATCAAAGTTGTAATGGGTAAAATTGTTACACAAATTAGTAAAAGGATGTTGGCTGCACAAGAAATTGTTTGTAATAAGTTGTTGTTATATTGTAGAATAGTTCAAAAAGTGTCAATTTTATCAGTTTGTATGACAAAGAAAGTTAAGAATTAATTTAAGTAGGAAGATAATATAGAAAAGTTTAATATAAAAAATATAAAATATTGACATTTGTACATAAGAGATATTCATGATAAATTATTTCTGCTGTATTTGAGAAAAGAAGACTGTGAAATGTCCGGTGAATTTCTTGCGACCAAAATTGGACAAAGGGTACATTTAAATTTGTCATTCCAGTTGTAGTTTCTACAATATCCATTACCGACTCCATGAGCGATGTCCGTCTATCCGTCTGTTTAAGTGTTGAGTTCAACTTTGTTAAGACACTAGATGAGCTAGACATAGTTTCGAAAATTTTGCTTTTGAAAATCAGCAAAATCGGTCCACGTTCTTCAAAGCAGTAGGCAAAGCACCAAGCCTCTTCTTATTTGTCCATATCAATGAAGTAATTCCAATTAAAAAAACAAATATATGGAGAGATAGAGAATTAAAAGATAAGAAAAAACATCAAGTAAAAAAACTGATGCTCGACCATATTTTCCGAGTTGTGGGCCCTGAATTTAAATTTTTTTGCCATTTTAAATCATTTAACGAGATCTTTAAGAAAAAACTAAGTTTATTTTAAAAATATGCTTCAACCATTAAGAGCCGATGACATTTTTATGTATAATTTGTATATAACTTAAATTATTTTTCTTATTTTTCTAACTAGATTTATGTACATATATGGTAAAGGGTATGTATCATTCGGCATAGCCGAATACAGCACTCCTACTTCTTTACAAATATAATGAGTTTTTTTATATAAAAAAAAAATACTTTTGGGCTGAAAATCGAATTTTTATTAATGTTATAATTGTTCATTTTATTCCTTTACTTTAGCACTAAGACGCATAATTTAAAAAGAAAATTAGTTAAATATATTATAATTGGCCTATAATCGAATATTTAAAAAATTTACGTGAGTTAACAGATTATTTTCTGATGCTTTCACTAGGAATAAAATATGTTTAAATTTTGATACTACAATGTTTTTGTGTTTAGAGGTTTTTATACATTGTTTATTATAAAAATTATTTCATATCAAACTGTTTTAATTTTATATAAGATTAAAAAAATTTGCTATATTTGTTCTATACGAGTATTAGTTTGAGGACACAGAAGAGTTTTTAACATTTTTAATTTTAAAAGAGTTAAAATTGATTTTTGTCTAAAGTTCATTTTTAATTTAATTTCTTAAGATTTTTAGAACAAAAAATTATTTACAAATGTTTGCGAACGTTTTCCAAAGAAAACAAGACAAATTTGACACCAGCAGGATTAATGGTGTATTTTCTGGATCGCTACATGCTTCATCAGCATTTCTTGCATCTATCTACCTTTGATTGTATACATTGAAAACATCATCTATTTAAGGAACTATTTTTGTAAATACAAATACGAGGAGTATCCATAATCAAGCAATATTAATTTGGTTAGACGAATTCCACGCACAAACCAAAGTATTTCTTTGCTGTTGTCTTTGGAACTCGTCTTGTACACTTGTTTTTGCTTTGAGTTTTGCACTTTTTTTTATAAATATATATGAATTTTATAGCTTAAACCCAATTTTTGTAAATGATAAAAGAGTTCGCAGACTTTTTGGTACCAAACCTTTAGGAGCCTTAGTGTCGAATCAAACTAGTTTTAGTTTTATTATCTATCACAAAAATTAATTTTTTTTAGTTTTAAATCATTCTTTTTATAACCCTTAGTCTCCACGAGCCATCAATTTTGTATAAATATCATGTCGCCATCAATGCGGCTAATGTTGCCACCCAATGCTCATGTTTCGTACGTCTGTCAAAAATTGCTTGTGTGCTCAAAAAGTATGATAGTGTGGATCAAAACTGTATGTGTGTGACAGACTTTTGGAGATCTGAACGTTTTTATAATCTTTTGATATAATTTATAAAATATTTTTCTTCATGCGATAACATAATATTTAAACCATACGTTATTGCATCTTTTTTGTATAATAAGTGGCACCTGCGAAACGATTTTTAAAGTAGACTTCTGTCTACTGTCAGATTTTTGTGTGTTTAAATCATATGATTGTGCCTGATAGTAAATTTCGGACTTTAGTATGATATCTTAAATTAACACCCTTTATTGATCAATAATGCGTACACTCTCTTTCTTGCTAAAAGCATGGAAACAACCCTGACGACGAACAGAAAATTATGCTCAAACACAACATGGATCGACACGTTTTCGCCACATACAAGAGTATGAACAAATTAATATCGTTGTTCTGCCGGCTTTATGTGCATGTCTTTTTCAATTTGATGGCTAGTGAAGACTTAGGGGTTAATTTCATAAGTGATCACAAATTTCTGTACATAAGACGCTAAGTCTCTGATTATATACTTTTTGTTATAAAAAATAATTTTTTAGATTTTAAAAATTAGTTCATATATTTCCTTTATGATATATCTGAAGCATACAATTTACAACAAAAAACAAAAATAAAAAATTTATTTAAATGAGTTCAAAATAAATTTTACTTAATTATTTCTCTATTTTTTTTAATAAAACAAAGAGAAATATTTTTTTATTAAATTTAAATTTTTTTTGATTTGAGGTTCAAAATGTTAATAAAAAATTTTTTAAACTTATATTTTGTTACCTTAGCAATGTTCTTTTTTTACTTTACTATTCTAAATTATATTTTTTATTAATGACTTGTTTCAATAACTTTCTTCTTTTTTTTGACTCGTATTTTTTCTTTTATTTTTTTTAATTAAGCAATAACCTCAAGGAATCAGTCTATACAATACATGCAGAAAAAAACATGGTTATTATATGGTCACAATAACCATATTATGTTCTTTGTAACAATGTATATTTGCGGAGAACCAATAATAGTTGTTTTCGCCAAAACTTTAGTCACGATAAACATTTTTTGTTAACTTTTAACTTTTATATGGTTACTGTGCAAAAAAAAAAATGCAACATGGTTGGTTTTAAATTAAAAAAAAATTTAACCACAACTTATTAAATATAATATAAAATATTTAACCATAATATACTATTATTAATCAAAGTATGGCTAAAATCAACAGAATAATTTTTACGCTTAAAAATATTTTTTTCTAGTACTTGACAGTACTTTATATAAAATAAGTAATTAAAAATAATATGCAAAATATGAAAACAAATAAAATGGGAACCAAAACATTAAAAAAAAGTTGAAGTACATACATATGTGTGTATTGTAAGCATATAAATCTTTATTTTTGTGTTTGAAGCATAATTGAAAATCATTTATTTGTTATTTTAAGCAAATAATTGATATTTTTATGAATTTATGTTTTTATTTAATTTTTATGACAAATCGTTAATAAATAAAACAATAATCAGTTTTTTATATCAGGAAAATTTTGCACTTACGAGACTATATTATAATTCAATTAAATAACATGACATTTTCAGCCATATTATTATATTTTAATTTAATAATTTAATGTCTATATTTGCGCGTAATTATGTTTATACTTTGGACAAAAATATGGTTGCAAATGTAACAATACTATGTTTTGTTAGCAAACATATATATATGCAACCACATTATGTTACTCTTAGATTATGGTTACCTCAACCATATTTTTTCTTTCCGTGTACACACTGTTAAAATTTATTTTTAAATATTATATTGCTGCTTTATTAAAAATAGCTATTAAAATATTCAACAAAATATAAAATCAATGCACAATTGACTGGAAGAAAATTCCCTTGTCGCCAATATGAAGAAGACTAAATTAATAAAAAAAAAATAATTTCGAGTATTATAAGTAATAAAATAAAAATAATAATAATAAATAAATAATAAAGTATTTTTTCTATACCAATAAAAATCATATTTTCATATAAACAGTTTTTCACAGAATATTTTTATGTTTAGAATTGTTTTTGCAGCTGTTTTGAACCCTCCAGTACAGTAATGTAATAAAAAACGCAACTGTTGAAAAAACCAGACAGGTTTCTTAATACCCGTTTTTTTTTGTGTTAAAGCAAATTTCTCTGCACCAATTGAATCATATTGAGAAATAGGCATTCATCTATGCTATAACATATGCCTGGTGGGATTTAGGCTTTAAATCGTGTTTTTTTATTTTTATTGCTTTAGGTATTTTCTAGCATTTTTTATATTAAAAAAATACGTTTTTACAATTTTATTTTAAAAAAAAGTTCTTCTTTATTAAAGGTCTCATTCTAAAAATTTCTAAAATTATTTTTATTTTTAGTTTTGCCTTTGAAGATAAACAAGCAAAAAATTTTTTAAGCTATTCAAATTTTAGCTCTTTGAATATTTGCTTAAATAAGTGGAATAATTACCACAATTAGTATCGCTGGCCATATTTTCCTGCAAGATATTGCTGCCATTTTGCTTTGTTAAATTGCACAATGTTGTTTGATTTTAAAAAGTTTTTAGCAAAGTACTCATCGTCTCTCAGCGATAACGTATGTTAATACATATTCAATTGCAAATGTTTTTTTTATTCGAAGTTAAACTTAATTCCCTAGAACTTCTGTAGACGAAAATTCTCAAAAAACAAAAACGCAATTAGAACGGGAAAAGTTCATAAACAACCAGTTACAAATGACTAAAACTTTGTTCGTTTAAGGCAAAAGAAACGATTCAAATGAATTGTTGTAGAGATTTCAAATAAAAGCTTAAAACCCAACTGTGTAAAATAAACTTGATAGGAAAAATATTAGAAAAAAGAACTCCTGCAGCTATAAACATCACAAAAAACTTCAAACTCTAAAAAACAAGCAGCAAACAACAACCAAAAAATGGAGAAAAATAAAACGACTTGAAACAAAAATCCTGCAGCTAACTGAAATCAAAGGCTGTTGTAAAAACTACATAAATTCAATAGCAAACAACCAAATTCTATGGGCAGTCTGTTGTTTACACAATAGAGCATTTTATTTTTTCCTACAAAAATTTAAACAAGAAAAACAAAAATTTTATTCATTCAGTAACAAACAACATTTCACTTTTATTGACCGAAATTTTAGGTTTAGTAAAGTTTTACTTTATTGGTATTTCTTTTTTAGATGTTTACGAGTAACTATGTAATTTGGCTTTAAAATCGTTTACTGTTGAAACACCCATATGGGTACACTCTGTAGTAAGTGATAGCAAATAAGTCCATAAAAAATTGAGTGAAATAGTTGGCAAACACGCTTTTGTGGTGAAAAAACAGAATAAAAATAAAAAAAACCTAAAACGTAGAAGGCAACAAAGCAAACAAAAAATCAATTTTAAATACTAACACACCAATATATACAGCCCTGCATAAGAACTTGAAAAGCATTTTACAACTGAACTTTGATGTAAAAAAAGCGAAAATGGTATTTTTATTTATTAATTGGTTTTGATAATTCTCTCGCGTTGATCCCAATAATTCTTGCGAAAAATATCGACTTCAAAATATATTTCATCTGTCATTACTTTATATTTACTATCGGGACACCCTTATATTCCATCTCCCAACTTTAGTACAGACTTAGAGCTACAGCTCCGTGTTAATTTCTACTGTCTGTTCTACAGTTTGGGAATATACATAAGTCAAATTACAGCAACTATAAGGGCACCCTTTAATTTCCCAATTCAAATTTTATAAATGCTGTTGTAGTACACTTAGCAATTAGGGCCTTTGTAAATTCCAACCGTCTGTGTATAACGGTTAAAAAGGTTGGCCACATACATCAAATTGGAACAACTATTGTAACACCCTTTAATTTATAATTTAAAATGTTTACACTTCTTCTTATGCCAAACAAAATAGAGGACATTCTGCGTAATTTTCAAGTAATTGTATATAACAGTTCAAAAGAAACGGCCATAAAGGTGAAGTTACATTAATTTTTTTGAACACCCTATAATTTCTGAATTCAAGGGACTTGCATAGCAATACAGGTCCCTTCTAAGTTTCAGCTGTCTGTCTATAACGGTTCAAAATTTTGGCCACGTACCTCAATTTACATCAACTATTGGGACACCCTTTAATTTTTAAATCCGAATTTTATATTGTTGTTATGGCAGAGCAAGCAGTACAGCTTTTTTGTAAATTTCAAATGATTGTCTACAACTGTTTAAAAGTATGGCCATATACATAAAATTAAATGAACTATTGTGGCACCCTTTAATATATTATTTTAAGTATTAATACTTGTTACTATAACGGTCTTAGTAATGGACATTCTGTCCAATTTGTAATCGGTTCAAAAAAAAAAGGCTCATATAGAAAAAATTACGTCTTCAATGGGGACACCCTTTACTTTTTGATTTTTCAGTTTATTAGTTTTTGCCACTGGCAGCAATAGTAAGTGATGCGCAGCTATTTTAATTTGAAAGTGGTGTCCTTTATGGTTCATAGTAAAAACATTTATGTTGTGTGGGGACACCTTTTAATTTTTAAACAATCTAAAATCCACCCAGAAATGCCTTAGTTAAAGAGACACAAATATAACAAAAGCAACATTTTGACGAATTAATAATCTCCTTTATTTTGAAGTCATTTAAAAGTGATTTGCCAGTTGCTTATTCCTCGCAGAGTATTTAAAAGTCATAAGAACAAATTAATGGGATGTTTAATTGAGCCTGTAATTATTAAATGTCAATAGCTAATCGATTAATCGTGCAAAAGCTAAAACTTTATTTATTTGCCATTCAAATAAAAGCTCAAACTTTTAGTATACTATTTGTTTTAAGTTTTTGATTCCAAGTTTCAACCACAGCTCGCTTTAATTCCACATCGTGGCTGCTTGAGGACTTGTAGTCACTTAATTCTTTTTATTGTTTGTGAACCAAACAATTGTCACTTCCAGTTATATCAGTGTTGCAAGAACGCGTAACTGCAGCCTTTGAGTTTCTTTTGTATAGAAACGGACCGATAAATCTAATCCAGTACTTTGACCTGCTCCCACAGTAAATTATCGAGTGGTATGAAATCGCGCGTTGCTCCAGGAACATTGACAAGTACAGTTCTCGTGATCAATTTATAGCTTAGTTTTGATTTCAATACCTTAATGGGTTTGGTCGTCGTATGGCAAATCGCTCCATTCTGTTGAAATTTTATCTCGTCCGCAACAGTAATATCCATATTTTGAAATTAAATCATTGATTATAATGCGATACAGATTTGCATCGATCATAACATAAGTTTCAGCTTCAATTTTAAAGCAAAAAACTTCAATCATTCCACTAACTGGTGCATTTTACTAAGCGTATTAGAGCCTGTGGGATCCTATTCGTTACGCCATAAATAAATCTCTTAACTGAACACAATTTTGCAGTTCAACATCGTATCACTATTTAAATAAAGTGGCGAAAGTACGAGCGATATGATGGTCTCGTGACTTTAATTCTTACACTAGTTAAATCTTTTACGGGAGTAGGGCAAAATCATTGTGTAAAATTTCCCACTTGGTGCACGGACAGAGCTCCAATTCTTCTGAATAACGATGTATTAAGAAATTTGGTTCTTCTTGAACTATTTCATTTAATATGTAGTAGAATAAAATATATTTTTACTTCTACGGATAGCTTTCTCAGACAGACGATCATATTCGCATTTAAGATGAGTATACTTAGAGTATTAAAAATGGACACTCTTGCAGTTCTCTGATGCTTAAATAAGGCATCGAGTAGTTTGAATCTTGCGGGAGGCACACAGTTTTCTTCAAAGAATTGGTAATGAATTTGGTAAAGAATTGGTAATGAAATGGTAAGTCAAAATTTATTTCTAATTAAAAATAAAAAAAATATAGAAAATTGAAGTGCTTTTATTTGCAATCAAAAGAACTCACATATATGAAAAGTGAAATAAAATCTTTCCTTATTTTCTACTTGATAATCAATTGTAGGGAACAACTTTTTTTTAGCACATAATCGATATTTTTGATTGAAATACCTCTTTGTGTTATTTAATAAACCATCAAAATATTTTATAATTTTTTATCTTTTTTTCTGCAGCAAAACGAAAACAATTTTCTATTTTTCCACATCCACTCCATGAAAACCTGGAGAATATAATAAAATGGAAGCTGTCAAGAACTATTTGCATGAATGTTTTCGAATTGATTTTCTAACCATTTATTTTTTATCTCAATAATCGTTGTTGAAGAGATGTGTTACGAAAAAAAAAACTATCACTATCCCTACCAGCAATATTCCTTTGTATTCATTTTTGAATATATCTCTACTAGAAAATACAAAGTTATTAAGAATGATACATTCACAGTGATCACAAAATGGGTGTTAAACATAAAAAAAATCGTTAATGTTTCTCTGAAAGCTGTAGAAGTTGCTGAAAGACAGTTGCACAAAACGAAATAAAGAAAATTAAATATTTTAATTGCCAAGTCAATTGCATGTTTATTAAGAGTCCAAAAACCTTTATACTTGCTACTTTCTCATACACAAGTGTTTATGAATGAAAATAAACCGGACTCTTTGTTTTATTGTTGTTGTGTGCTGAAATATAAACCCCATGAATCAGTTGTATTTTCTTCTGCTTTTATATTTTATATTTTAAAAAAAGATCTGACTGTTTCAACTATTCAAATGTCAGCATATTTTTCTATTTTTTGTTTGTTTATTTTTGTTTTCATATTGTGCTTGTTTCATGTACACGTTGTTTTCTCTTTTTTATTAATCTGACCATCTGTCTGGCTGTTTGTCTATTTGTGCACTTCATATCTTTATATTGTTTAATTTTTTTTTTGTATCTCTTTTGACTTTAAAAATTGTGAGAAATATTTTTGCAATATAGAGCAGTTTATACCACAATTGTAGAATATGTGTGTGTGTGTGTGGATTTATTGTATGTGACTACTGGACAGTGGGAAAGATGACTATGAAGGCAATATTTCTAAAACATTTAATTAAGGTTGGCTTCTTTTGCTTTTTCTGAACATAAAGCTCATAAAAAAGTCTCAGAGGTCAGTAGAATTGTGTGTGTCGAACACTGTCTTCCAGTGGGGTCCAATAAATGTCTTTGAAATAAGTTGCTTCGATCTACTGATTCCTTTTCTAATTGAATATTACGAATCAATGTTACCTAGACTTCTGACTAGGCTTTAGTTGCCCTGACGGAATTCGCTGGCTTTGGTTGCCCTATACAGTTTTCCATTAGCTGAGTAATGAACCATCGTCAATCCTAGTAAGGGGTGTTTTTTTCTAATCTGATAGAATTGTAAAAAATAACACAAACAATTTATTTGTAATAAAGAATTTTTTTTAAACAAAAGAACGGAACAGGGCATTGATATTTAAAAATGATTTCGGGCATATGAGCAACGCGGCTGCTCATAACGAAGTGCATTCTGGACGTCCAATTTTAGGTCACTTTTTCAAGTACTGATGGCCGTATATCACGAATAACACGAACAATATTGGCCTCCAAAGCGTCAATTTTTGCAGGTTTATCAGTATAAACCAGTGAATTCACGGGGTCCCACAGGAAACAATCGAGAGGTTTCACAACCATCCATTTCTCGAAATCAAATTAGCGCAAAATTTTAATTTTAATAACTCGATGGCTGTGGTCGGCGTTTGGCTCGTAGCACCATCTCGTTGAAACCACATTTCCTCCGTAACAATGTCATCAATATTTTCAAACAAAAGGTCATTAATCATGGTGCGATAACGACCTCCATTGACTGTAACGTAAGATCCAGACTCATTTTTAAAGAAATAAGGTCCAGTGATGCCACCAGCGTGCAAGCCACACCAAACGATGGATTTTTCTGGATACAATAGAGTCTGTAGGGTATGATAGAGATTGGTCTCATTTTAATCTACTCACTCACTTCGACGGGTGGCTTACTCAGGCTAACGATCATGTGCACCATAAAACTCACAGAGTCGTCTATAAGTTGCTCGAATTAATGACTGATTTTTGAAGAAAACTTGTATGACTTGATAACATTGTTCAAGCGTGAGTCTATTCATAATGATTTGCCAGAGACTACTGAAAATAATAAGAAAAAATTGTTCATTAACCCTTATCGGTCGTAAGTCACCTCTGACGTGACAACAGTACTTTTCTGCAACGGTCGTATGGCACGTGTGAAGTGACAAGGCGAATTATGTCGAAACATACTGTCTATTGATGAGATTTGTTTTTAACCCTCTAGTGCGCCGTGATGCAAATTTGAATCATACCGAATATCTCTCTGTAGCTTCAAAATTTTAAAACAGTTTTATGTAAATGTTCGTTATATGTTGTCTCCATTTAATAGACGTCGTTTTCTCTGCTTTTGAAGTACCGTTATAGCAGCATTGAATTGTTGTGCAATTTTGAAGTGCCTGCTCATTCGTTTGTTGTTCATAGAGGAAACAGTGTGTTTTTATGACCTTAAAATTTATTAAGTTCAACAAGTTTATAAATAGTTTTGAGTTTTAAATAAGTTACACTCTCTTTTTATTACAATGTTATAGTGTGTATTGTTTTTTTATGGTAAGTACTTTGAGCTAAATGCGCAATGATGCAAATTTGCATCAAAGGATTTTTCGCCTCCTGCGCCCATATAAATGAAAATTATACAAACTGCTAGAACAAAAGTTTGCTTTTAAACCATTTCCTTTCGTTTAAGTAGTATTTTACTTAATTTGGTTTTCTTGCGCACTAGAGGGTTAAAATGCATTCATTTCTTCAATATACTGTTACCATTTGAAAATACGTATTTACCGTTACCGTTTGAGCATAAGAATCTTTTCAGTTTGTCGTTATCAGCAGAGCATTTAACTTGTGCAATAAACTTTCAATTCTTTTTTTTAATGTCTGAATTTATTTTTTGCCCATAAAATGAATAAAGAAAATATTATAAATATCAAAGAAATTTCTGAAAGTGATTTTAGCTCTAGCGATGAGTTTAGCAATAACGCTTCGTTATTTTCTAAGAAAAGAAGAGTTATAGTTCCTATACAATACTCAAGTGAAGAAGAAAATGATACAGAATCAGAAGTTGATAACTCAGATTGCTTCAAAAAATACCATACCTTACAAGTATATAAATAATTATCAGAAACTCAGACATGTAGTAGTTGTACAAAAAATAAATAATTTGTAACAAAACTGAAAAGAAATGAATATAAATGTATAATAACATACTATTGTTTTTTTTTTCATATTTGTTAAAAATAACTACAACCTGGTGAGAATCAAACGTGTGGAAAGTCGCGTCCGATAAGGGTTAAAATAAAATTTTTAGTGTTAATTTTTTTTAACTTGAAATTCTATCGAACTTAAAAGAAAACACTCGATGTAATACGACAAAATCATACCAAATAGCAATTTGATTGTCAGTGATATTCGATGGCCTCAAAGTCATTTTAAGACTTTTCATTCTTTATATAATTGTGCGGTCTTCTGACTGGTTTAACTATAAGTAATTCCAATCCTGTCTTCTGACTGGTCTAACTATAAGTAATTCCAATCCTGTCATTCCTGCTTTTATATCTGTTTAATAGCAAGCGCATACTGGCGTTAATAGTTACTTTACAATGGGCTCTGGTCATACAAAGTACAGAGCGCCTTATAACGTAAGGTTATCATCTATTAAGCATTTGCATTCTATATTCAGGACATCCCTGTTTTGAATCTCATTAGCATTGCAGTGCATTAATCAAATTCAATTCTAAAAAACATAACCAAAATTAAAAATATAAAAAAAGTATACAAAAATTTCTAATTTTTAGTTCGTCGTTGGATCCACTGTGTTGGTTTTAATACTTTTGTCATACAGTTATATTTTATACACACTTTTTTGTTACATATTTATTTATTTTTTTTCCTTTTCAAATCCCCATTAAAAAGTGTCAACAAATGTATTGACCAAAATGGAGACAACAAATAAAAGTTTAATTAAAAGAAAGAATAAAAAAAAAATATATAAAATAAAAAAGAACTCAGTATTTGCATGAACAAATCAATTGCTATAAATAAAGTAAAGTACAGGTTGGTCTTTCCATTGGTGCTTTATGTGGTTCCTTACAGTTAAGATGCTCCTCGATTTTTGTGAGTTTCCTCTAAAGTTTGTGTAATACCTAAGTAAAGCTTAGATATTTATAAGTCAATTTTAAGGTCTTAGAAAAATAAAAAATAAAAAATTGTTGCAAGTGTGTTGTGACTTTATACCTCAAGGACGCTCGAACTAGATTCAACGCGTTCGACAGTTGCAACTTTGCATGACAACATGTGACTTTGTCCCTATAAAAAAGCAACAAGATCTGAATTTTTGTAAATTTTTTATTAATATGCATAGTTTAAAGAAATACTGTATCGATTGGGAGGTGGGCGTGGTGTCTTCCATACAATGCGAACATTTTTGTCATTTACCTATGACACTGTAAGAAGTCGGGTTTTAAAATTTCTTTTATACTAGCGTAACATAACATTTCAAATAATAATTCCTGCGAAAAAAAACCGACTTAAAACAGATTTCATTTGTCTGCCTATAACAGCTCAAGTGTATGGCTACATAAATTAGGTTACGTTAACTATTGGGACACACTTATATCTCCATACTTTATACTTTTTCAACTGTTCAAGAGTTTGGCAATATACATCAAATTGCAGCAACTATAAGGTCACTGTTTAGTTTCCAAATTCACAATTACATACTTGCTGTTGTAGTAGATCTAGAATTCAGGTTCTGTGTAAAGTTCAACCGTCTGTCTGTAACGGTTTAACAGTTTGCCCATATACTTCCGAATTTATCAACTATTTAATTTATAATAAAACATTTTTTTACTTCTTATTATACCAAATAAAGTAGTGGACATTCTGTCTAAAATTTTATACAACCGTTTAAAAAATACGGCCATATAGAACAAATTGCATTAATTTTGGGAACACCCTTTAATTTATAATTTCAAATTATAAGCTTCTTATTATAGCGGACTTAGCAAAACATGTCCCTTGTAAACTTCAGCTGTCTGTCTATAACGGTTCAAAAGTCCGGCCACGTACACCATATTATATCAACAATAGGGACACCCGTTCATTTCCAAATCCAAGTTTTATACTTGTTATAGCTGACTTAGCAATACAGGTTCGTTGTAAAATTCAAGCGTCTGTCTACAACTGTTCAAAAGTATGGCCATATACATCAAATTTAGTGAACTATTGGCGCACCCTTTAATTTATAATTTGTGATATTAATACTTGTTATTATAACGGCCATAGCAATCCATAGTCTGTCCAATTTGCAAGCGTTGGTCTATAACGGTTCAAAAGATAGGCCCATATAAGTTAATTTACATCAATTATGGGGGAACCCTTTAATTTTTAGAATAATTTTTGCATAATTTTTTCTATATGGGAGCTATAGCAATACGCAGTCATTTAAAATTTTACAGAATCGCCCTTTACAGTTCATAATACACATAAAAAATATGTTTGTTGTATGGAGACACCCTTTAACTTTTATGGTTATGAGCTGGTTTTAAAACCGACCCGATCTGTAAGCATAAGCTATCATATTACCAACATATTTTAAAATCGGATCAGAAATGTCTAAGTTCTAGAGACACAAAAAAAAACAACATTCACCCGAATTGTTAAAAGTGCAATTTATTTGTTGGTTGCTTAAGCCAACTCATCACAACATTATTAGAAAAGCAAAAACATTTTTCTTTAAGTATAAAACTTTAAAAACAACATGGGAGTTGTTTCAGAAGCCCATACAAACATGTTAAGGGTTTAACAAAAAATAAAGACAAAGAAAAAAAAAAATAAAATAAAATAAAATCAAAAAAATATTTGAAAACCTAAGAAGTCTTTTGTAACACTTACTAAAAAATAGTCATGTTGCCTTGGAAAAAATACTCTAATTAGTCTGGGCAACAGGACAAAACTCGCCTAGAGAAATATTTTGGTAACGTATAAAATTTTGATTTCTTTGTTTTAAGACATAAAATTCTTAACAAGAGAATAAATTCCTATAACATCTTTTTTAATGCCCTTGATCTTTAGCGAAAAAATTTGAGAGATTGAAAATTCTACGAATAAGTCTTATACTGAAGTGTGTCTGTTAAATGAAGTATATTCAAGATTCGTTACAGCCGTTTGAACCTGTTACAACTTGTTATTTTCGTTTCAGCATAATAACTAGACAGTTTTTTAAAAATATTCCTTGAGGATATAAAATACACAACAAATAATGCTGTCTCTGGCAGTTTTGTTATAGAAGTAATAATGGATGACAAATATATGAGAAACCCGGAAAATAAAAAGGAATTTAAATAAATAATTTTAGTCAATATTGTTTCTTTTTTTGTTTTGCAATATTTTTCTTTTATATTTTTCGTTTTTGCCAAGTTTGAATGAAGCACTTGCACTTGGGGACCGATTTAATGAATTTTATTGATTAAAGAATTGATTGTTTATAAATTGCAAATAAAAAAGCAAAAGCTGGGGAAAAAATACAAACATGTTTTTAATTAAAGATTTTCTGTTGTCGTGATAGAAAATGGAAAAAAATTTTTCAGGGGGGAAAATTAATGTTATAAAATTGGTATGGAATTTTTGTTTTGTAATTTGTTATTAAGTAAAAAAAGAGCAATTTTTAGAGCAATAAGTCGATGATTGCGGTCGCTGTATGGTACGTATTAAAACAACCTCTCACCCGCATTAAAAATTCATTGATCGTGATGCGGTTTGATCTCCATCGATCGAATGCGTGCTCCAGCTTTGTTCTTCTATTTTTCCTTAAAAATGAATTATTGTCCAATTATGCCACCAACATATAACGTACTCAACGGCGCATTTTTCTGGATATAACGAGTTTCGTCATCTTGGCTGTGGTAACCAATCCAGATTCCATATTTGACCAATTTGTTTGAATTCAAAACTTTGAAATCAAAAATTGATTTAATGACTGATTTTTTAATAACAAACTATTCGTGACAATTAGCCAGGGTCTGCTGATTATTATACTTAAACGTGAGGTCTACATTTATACTTTCCATCATTAACATCCATTAATTGCCATTAAAAAAATATATAAAATAAAAACTTTTGTCTCTGTCCACTTTTAATTAAAAAGTCGTTTCTTATACAGACACAAACTATTATCTCTGCAAAGAATATTTTAATACTTAAGCGAGCATTTTGGCCACCATCACCATATAAAAGTGTAGCGGAAACAAAGTTTAACACTTAATTTACTTTAAAATTAATAAAGTTACTCTTTAATTAAACTTGAACTCTATTTTTCAACACAATCACTTTTTCTTCTTAACTTTTTGTTATCTTTTGACATCAACACGTCTGCCATGCAAAGTTTTATTAATAAAATTTTAGAAATTTAATTACCTCTTACAGTTAAAAGAACAAAATGTGGAAAGTAGTAGTTCTTTGAATGTTGTTTACAGAAATTTGTTAACAATGATGAAAATAACAATAAACAAAAGTCAGCAGACCATTCTTTTATGAGGTTTTAAGAAGGAGTCTTAAAAATTCTAACATTTACTTTTATATTTTGCTCGAAAGGAGATAATTTTATGTGGAATGTTGTTAAATATTTTGGAATACTATTTTTGTACGTGTGCTTCTATGTATGTATGAATGTATGTATGCATCTATGTATGTATGAATGTATGTATGTATGTATGTATGTATGTATGTATGTATGTATGTATGTATGTATGTAAGTATGTATGTATATATGTATGTATGTATGTATGTATGCATGTATGTATGTATGTATGTATGTGTGTACATATGTATGTATGTATATATGTATGTATGTAGGTTTGTATGTATGTATGCATGTATATATGTATTTATGAATGGATGTATGTATGTAGGAATGTATTTATGTAGGTATATATGTATGTATGCATGTATGTATGTATGTATGTATGTATGTATGTATGTATGTATGTATGTATGTATGTGTGTATGTATGTATGTATGTATGTAAATATGTATGTATGTATGTATGTATGTGTATTTATGTATGTTTGTATGTATGTATGTATGTGTGTATGTATGTGTGTGTTTATGTATGTATGAATGTATGTATGTATATATGTATGTATGTATATATGTATGAATGTATGTATGTATATATGTATGTATGTATGTATGTATGTATATGTATGTACGTATGTATGTATGTATGTGTGTGTATTTATGTATGTTTGTATGTATGTACATATGTATTTATGTATGTTTATTTATTTGTATGTATGTATGTATTTATGTAAAGTTGTATGTGTGTATCTATGTATGTATGTATGTGCGTAAATTTGTATGCATGTTTGTTTAAATAATTATGAAGCCAACAAACGCAAAGAAAAGTTTTCAACAAGTTTTTCTAGTTCTTCAAAATGTGTGTAAAAATGAAGCTGATGATTGATGCTGTAAACACACAAACAACAAAAACAAATTATATAACAAAATAAAATACCACAACAAAACAAACTTAAAACAACACTTAGAAATTTATTGTTGTTAGATGGGGCTGGTCGCCATATTGCTCTGAACAGAAGAAATAGTAAAACAATTTACAGTTTTTTTTACCCAGAACTAACGTCGTTAGTAAGAATAGAACAAACGACTTAACAAAGTTCCTTAAAATGTGTTGCATTCGCTTCACACATGTAAACATGTGAATACACAAGTGTGCAGATTTTTATGAGTTGTAAGAATGGCCACTTGACTCTAACAGTTTTACTTTTTAGTTACTTCATAATACTAAAAAAGAAGCTGTGTAACAAGTCACAAAGTTTGATGGTTACTCAAAAAGTTAAGAACATATTGTTACTACAAACATTCAAACAATAACTCTTACAAAATTATTTTTAAAACTTTTTATGTAACAATTGTTAGTTAGTAATTTTATATAATGCTTACTTGATAAACAAAATAATAGAATAGAACAAAAAATAAAAAAAAAAAAATTAAAAAATAATATCCAAAATTTCTGTTTTACTTTAGTGAAATACACTCGTGTTTAGTTTTTTCATAAACTAAAAAATTTTAACACAAATCATTTTTTATAATCGGTAGTGGCAGCATATATTTAATATTAATTTTCTGGAAAATTTTATTAAAAAAATTATTTTGAGCTAAATAGTTTTTTTCTTTAAAGAAAAAAAAAAAACTTTCTCCAAAATTATCGTATTGGAAAAATTTTGTCTCAAATTTTATCTCAAATTATTTTAAAATTTTTTTATAATGTAAAAATATTCTAAAAATGATTTTCTTTATATAATGAGTTTTTTTTTAAATCGAAAAGGTAATAACGTATAAATGTATAAAAAATGGCATCCTAAAATATTATTTTGAACAAAATAATAATTATTTCTTTAAAAAAATTCTTTGAGCCCTTCTATTTTTTTCGTATAGCAAAAAATATTGCCTCAAATACTTTTTTTATAACAGAGCAAAATTTCGAAGTTATATTTTCGCACAATAATTGCTATTCTATATAGAAAAGCAAAAAACTTATCATATCATATATATTATTTCTAAAGCACTTTTTTTTTTGAAGGTTGCAAATATCTCCCATACCACGGCATTAAATTTAATGTATGATATCTCATTTTAAAGCTTATTTCTAACACTAATGGCGAAAAATAATTAGAAATTGAAAAGTTAATATTTTCATTGATAAAAATTATATAGAACTGCATGATAATACAGTGATTATACGTTTTTGCTCAAGTGTGGTAATGCAGTGTCGCTTAATAGTAAATTAAAATCCATTCTGGCAATACCGCTATTTACTATAATGCCTTTTATTAAAAGATATTTTTGTTTGTATTAAGGATTCGTACGGACAAAAAGTTAACGATGATCATGTCATTACCTCGAACATTGTATTCAAAGAAGTATTATAAAAGCATTTAAACATATGTATGTATGTAAATATGTATGAAATATTATGATTTCTAATATTGTTATAGGTTTAATAATTTGTATTGAATTTACTAAAATTTCCATTTTTTATTTTCATTTATCTTACAAAAATGACGACTAACGATGCGAAATATTCGCACGGGTCATCTAGTTTATATTTATATTTAAAAAATGGGATCCTTATTTTATTTTATGATGAAGAAGTTGTCTCGAAAATTATTTTGTCAATTTTTTGTTTTTTCTTGAAAAGAAAAGTTTTTCTCAAAATGCTTCATATAAGAAATATTATCTACATTTTGCATTTTTTCCCAAATAATTTTACAAAGGAAAAAAAAAACAATTATTTATCTAACAAATTTCAGATATTTTTCTAAATAGAATATTTTTTTAAATTTTGCTCTGCATAAAAAATTAACTAAGATAAGATTATAGTCCCGTATTGATTTTCTATATAAAAGAAACTAACTTCATTGTTTTATATACAAAAATTTTGTTTACAGTCATTGAAATGGCCACTAATTCTTTTATTTATTCCAATTTTTTCATAGAAAAAAGAAAATTACATAATTTGTTGTTTTTATATAATAAGGAAACTTAAGCGGGCAACCTGTACCATATTTCTATACTTAAAAATTTATTTTCCTCTATAGAAAAAAATCCTCTAAGAAAGAAGGCTTTGAAATAAAATTTTGTTTAGAAACATTTTTTTGTTTTAAATTGTTCCTCTATATAGAATATAATTATCTACCGAAGTACCTCTTAATATCATGTTGCTGTAAGATATTTCTTTAAAATTAGATACAAGGAAGAAATTCAACATTTGCTTTTGTTAAAAATTGCCTTAAAAATACTTATATAACTCACATTTTTTGTCAATTTTCTTTCTGTAGGAGTTTAATTTAATTTTACAACCGAACTTTTTTTGTATAAAAAATAATTTTTTCGTAAATCCTCAGCTATTTCTAGAGAGGAAAGTTATTTTTAAAAAATATAAAAAATATATTTTCTGTTACAGAAACAAAATTTTTGTATAAAAAATCGAAAAAGGACCTTAGTTTCCTATTATTAGTTTATAGAAAAGGTTTACTCCAAATATGTTTCAAAAACAAAAAATGTTGACTTTTTGGTTTAAAAAAATTGAAATTCTATATTTTTTTGTCAAATATTTTTGTTTAAAAAAATGTTACAGTTAACTTTTCTTGTATAATAATGAAATAAACAATTTTACTTCAAACACCACTTATAAAGTCTAAAGCTTCTTTTAATTACTGCTAAATTTATAATTACAGATTAAGGTCTGGAAATTACTTATGAGTAAAACCCATAAAACCAGTTTATAGCAAAAAAAAGGGAAACTTAATTTATTGGTTTAAAACTACTAAATATATTTATTTAAACATATAATTAAATATAAATTCAAATTTATTATATTTCTTGTAGTTGACTCTTTAACACTTGATTTTTTTTTCTTTTGTTTAATTGGCTTTCAATATTTGTTTTACACACTTTCTATTTGCAGCATAAATGAGTTTTCTTTTGTTTTGTACTCCATTTTCATTTTTAAGGATTATTACTTTGTTATAAGTTTTCATATTTTAATCTGTGGCAATTATTTTATCTCTATATCGCTTTAATTTTTGTTAATAACTTGGGCATAAAATTCTTTTATATAAATATATAAATTAAGAAATATTTTTTTATTATTTAAGAACAATTTAAAAAAATAATAAAATAAAATTCATGTTAAAAACAATATTAAAATAAATCCTTAATTTAATTTTTTAATGTCTAAACTTTGTTAAAAAGATAAAAAATAAAGAACAAGTATTGATTAAACAAAATTCATAGGCTGAAGCAATATTTTTCTTAATATACAAAAAAAAAATAATAATAATAATATGTCAGAATATACCTACTTATGTGTATAAATAATCTCTGGGGTAGATTTTTTATTTCTAGAAAATATTTGGGTCAGATTTATTTTAAAACTTTAGGACAAATATTTTTATACAAAATATTTTTGTTTCGTAAGAGTCTTTTCAATTTAAAAAAATATTTGGGAGAGAAATTTGTTCTTTTTGAAAAAAGTTTGTGACAGTGCTTTTTACTCTTAAAAAATTTTATAACAGAATATTTTTGACAAAAAAATTTTTGTGACATAGTTCATTTTTTATAAAAAATAAGAATAGGTGTAATAAAATTGCGAAAGAAAATTTTCTAAAATTATAAAAATTCAGAATTGGGCAAATTTTTTTAAAACACCGAAAAATTATCCAGAGTTGTTATGTATATAAAAAGAATTAAGGACAGATTTTTTTCTATATCCTTAAAATGTGGAATAGATTTTTTTATGTATACAAGAGTTTAGGAACAGATCGTTTTTTATATACCAAAAAAACTTTATTTTATACACAAATATCTGTAAGAGGTTTTCTTCTATATAAGAAATATTTGGGAGAGAAATTTGTTTTTCATAAAAAAGTTTGCGACTGCGTTTATTACTATTAAAAAATATATATATATTTCTGATAGAAATTTTTAATACACAAAAAAAACTATTTGGAAGAGAAAATTAAAAAAACATATTTGTTTCTCTGCGTAAAAATTAGGACAACATTTTTTTCTAAACATTTAATAATGGGGCCAAATATATCAACTTAAAAAAAAATTGTGACAGAACTTATTCTATATAAAAAATTTTAGACCATTTTTCCTTAGATAAAAAAATATAAGATGCATTACTTTTTATATATTAAAAAAACTTGGACAGTTTATTTTATAACTAGAAATTTTGTGACAGATTTTTTATATATAAAAAATTTGAGACATTTTTTTCGTAAGTTTTAAAAACTTGAAATGTATTTCTTAAATAAATCAAAAAAATGGTCAGAATTTGTTTCTATTATTGGGACAGAATTTTTCTCTATGCCAAAAAACAAACTGAGAGCTAATTATACTTAATTGTTATTGCATTAAAAGTTCTTTTGATAAACGGAAAGCTATTACCGCTGCCTGGCTGCTGACATAAAAACTTTTTTCTTTACTTCCCGTCACTTGAATTAACAATAGTTTTGCGGCTACTAAAATCGGTAGAATCTAGCTATGGAACTCATAATATGCGAAAGCCTACATAATCTATATTTTTTTATAAGCAGTTACCACCTGTGACGCCTTTCTGCCAATCATATCCTTTGTTGTTGTTTTCAGAGACTTTGTGGTCCAATGAGACACTGTCACTGTCCATTGAAACCCACACGCAGAAAAAAACATGGCTGTGATATGGTCACAATAACCATATTATGTTCTTTGTAACAATGTATGATTGCGGAAAACCAAAACCTTAATTACGATAAACATTTTTTTTATTAAATTTCAACGATTATATGGCTACTGTTCACAAAAAATGCAACATGGTTGGTTTTAACTTAAAAAAATTTCAACCACAACCAAAGTTTTATAACTTTAAAAAATAAATTTAAATATTTAACCATAATATATTTTTATTAATCAAAGTGTGGTTAAAAGCAACAGAATAATGTTTGCTCTAAAAAATATTTTGTTCTACTTCGTGACAGTTCAGTAATTTTTCTGGTAACTAAAATTTGAGATTGTTTTTTATTGACAGAGAAGGTGAAACAAATAAAAATTAATGTACAATATAAATAATTAAAAAAATGCAAAATATAAAAAGAAATAAAAAGGGAACCAAAATATTTAAAAAAAGTTGAAATAAATATGTATGTATGTATTGTAAGCATATACATTTTAATTTATGTGTTTGAAGCACAATTGAGAAATCATTTATTTGAGCTTATAAACTATGGCTTATTAATATTTATAAACTAAAGTCGACTCTTGTCAAAGTATACTCTAAAATAAAAGGATCTTTTTATCTTTTTGCTTTCATAGTCAAGAGTAAAGTATACTTTAATGTTTAGCCGCCTTCCACTGGGTGTCAGCTGTAATTTGATAAATGTTTTCATACAATTTCTAAACAAATATTAGAAAAAACTAACCTTGTATTTATATTGTTCACTTTGATATAAAAATCAGATATAGAGTATTGTGTTCTTAAACCAAATAAAATAATTTTGGAAAAATGTGTTAAAAACAGCTTTAGGTACTTTTAAATTTAGAGTTGACTTTCTCGCCAAAAGTATATTTTAAATTGTCTATGAATGAATTAGAGACGACTCTAAAGTAAAACCGACTTTAGTTCAGTTAAAGTTTACTTTATTTTAACTATGAATATGGGCCTTTATTTTTATATAACTGTTTCTTGTAGCTTACGATCTAAGCGTTATTATAAGCAAATAATTGATTTCTTGTAAATTTATGTTTCTAAATAATTTTTATGACAAATCGTCTTTTATATCTGGAAAATTTTAACCATTTAATGTTTATATTTCAACATAATTATGTTTATACTTTAGAATGTTATTATTTTGCTAGACAACAATACCATATAATGCAACCATAATATGTTGCTCTTAGATAATGGTTACCTCAACCATAATTTTTTCTTTGCGTGCAGCGCTTCTTGTAGTGGCTCACTAAGTCTTATGCAACTTTTTTTCGTTACTCTGCTACAAAACGCAACAACAGAAATCGATTTTAAACTAATATCTATGACAGTTTCACAGTGCCTGCTGTGGTAACCGTGATACACTTAAATTTGTGATCAAAAGCGAAAAAAAAATTATTTTTTATTTCAAATGTAAACCAAAGGCTCCAAACGATCATTGTAAAATTTTGAAATATTTTTCCAAATAGTGTCCCTAACGTTACTTATTAAATACTGCATCATGTTTCCATAAAACAAATATTATTGTTTCTTTGACCTTTATAATTAATAATCTTTTCTATTTAATTCAAGCACTAGATCAGTTTTAAAATAAAAAGATTGTTTGTTTTTTTATTTTGTCGATTTTTCACCACACCTTTGGGTGGCATCTTCACAAAAAATAACAAACAATATTTTTAATTTAAAACTAAAAAAAGGAGGAAGAAAGTTTCTATAAAACAAAAAAAAAAAAAAAAAAAAAAATTGCCGAGGTGGCCTTACTAAATTAAAAATAAAATTCTAATATTTATAGCAAAAATCTAGGTTTTCTATAATTCCAACAAAAAATTTTAAACTATTTTAAGGCTTAAGCAAAACTTATTTACATAAATTATTCAATATTTTCAACAGCAGTTTAAATATTTTTGAAGCAATTATTTTATTTTTATGTTATTAAATATTTATAAAACTTTTATTTATATAATAATGCATTCATATTTATAAAAGACCATAAATTGCTAATAAAACATTCACACACACACAAACTCGCTTATAATAATTTTCAATTTATAGTGTGATGCCAAATGTAATAAACCAAAACTATTTAATTGAAATTAATTAATTTTAACCATTTGCTGATAATTGTAAAACAAGTATTCTTTAATAATATTATATTGTATAAGTAATTTATTATTTTGAAATTAAAAATTTTTTACATTCACTAAGTAAAAAAAAAAAAAAATAAAACAAAATTATGTCATGGCATTGCTGGCACTAGTGACAGCGTTAAAGTACTAAATAACCAAATAGTCTGTTAATAAGATAATAAATAAATTTATACAACAGCATTTTGTTAAGTAAATAAATTACAAAGCTACAAAAAAAAATAATTATAATTATGATTAAAATAGTTCGTGGTTTAATATAATCGTCGCAATGTGCGGCATATTTCAATATTTGTGTCACTTTACAAAATTAAAGAAGACAGTCAGCGTTATAATAAAATTAAAAATGTTTATATTAAAATGTTTGTTTGTTCATGGTTTGAGGCTTTTAGTTGCGTTACTATTATTTTTTATTTCAACATATGCCCCATGCAACTAACACATTCCTCGCAGTTATGTATTTTCTTTACCGAAAACTAAAATTTTTATTTTCCGTAAATATTTTCAAAATTTCATTTCGTTACTCTTTAAATTAAAATTGCAGTCTATTTAAAGGCATACCTAAAAACCAATTTTAGATTCACCACATTAAAAACTAGTTAAAAATTCCATTTGCTGCAGCATGTTTTATGTCATTCAAAGAAAATATCTATTTCATACATAAAATACAAATTTGATGCACTTTGGCATTTAAATGCCATATAATCGATAAATTTATATTAATGTCAACCCCCCAAAAGTAGGCATCGTAATTATGAATTAATTATAAACTAAAAGTATGCACTAAATATATGCTTTCCAATTAAATATCAATTGCTGCTGTTGTATTTTTATTGCCAACAATTGGATATATAATTTCTGTTATAAAATACGCACAACAAAATTATATTTGTTTTTCAATATTTATGCGTATTATTATTGTTGTTGTTGCTGCTTAAACCACTTCTTGTAATTTATTACAAGTTTTCAAAGAAGAAGGAATCATGTGAAATTTTATAAATGTATGTTTTTAAATTTAACTGTGTATGTGTCTGTATTTAATTTAAGTCTTGTTTTTTTGTGCCAACATTATTTATTCTGACATTAAACAACTGCAGAGGAAACAATTAAAATGTTGTAATTTATAAAATGCAACAAACAGACATGAATTGTAATACAAGTTGCAGTTGATGTTGAAGAGAAAAAGCTGATCAGATTTCGGTTTTTAAAAATTTTAGTTATCAAGTGCATTTAAAAAAGTTATGGCTGTTTTCCAGCTGCTTGGAATTAAACTTTTGAAGGAATTTTTATTTATTGAAAAATCTGAAAATAAAATTTCGTATTTTTGGAAGCCAAAAATAAATATGTAAACAGGAAAGCAAAGTTGTTCTTTATATTTGGAATATATCTGAAATGAATATAAAGGAATCACACATGGTTTTTGAACACTTCAACAACTTCTTCTGGCGGCGAAAATCGTTGACCACGCATTTTTTTCTTGATGTGCGGAAACAAGAAGAAGTCATTAGGTGTCAAGTCAGGGCTGTACGGCGGATGACCCATTAATTCGACGTTTTGGCCGGTCAAAAACACTCTGGTTTGAGCCGATGTGTGAGAGCTCGCATTGTCCTGTTGGTTTTTCGAATTTCCCCGATGACTTCAGGCAAAAAATTGTAGTGTACCACTCAGAAGTGACCGTCCTACGTTGCTCAAGCGGAATAGTCGCCACATGACCAGTTTTGCCGAAGAAACAGGCGACCATTTGCTTCGAAGTGCTTCTTCCACGTACAACTTTCGTTGGATTTTGCTCGTCTTTGAAGACCCACACGGTCGATTGTTGTTTCGTTTCGGGCTTATACGCATAGATCCATGATTCGTCACCTGTGACGATCTTATAAACGTCTTTTGAAGCACCGCAATCGTATTTCTTTGCACCAATCGATACGAGCCTTTTTTTGAGCGACTTTCAAATTGTGCGGGATCCAACGAGAACAAACCAGGTGTTCATGCAGTATCGAATGTATGCTGGTGGAAGAAATGTCCAAGGATGTCTCTATCTCTCAGTATGTCGCATGTCGATCTTTCATTATGAGTTCACGCACGGCATCAATGTTCTCTGGCACAACAGCCGCTTTTGGACGACCTTCACGGAATTCGTCTTTGAGCGAGCTTCGACCACGATTAAATTCATTATACCAATTTTTCACAGTGCTAAAGGATGGTGCTTCATCGCCATACAAAGATTTAAGTTCATCAATGCACTATTGTCGTGATAATCCACGTCGAAAGTTGTGAAAAATGATGGCACGAAAATGTTCACGAGTTAATTCCATTTTTTTCTATATTAATTTTATCAAGTCACTGTTAACAACACAAATAATGGTCGTACGTCAAAACGTTTTGAGAACGATTATGCTTAAAAATGACAAACTTTCCAATGGAAATGTCAGATTGCACTTGGCAGCACTCAGTGTTGCCAGGCCAGAAATATATATAGCAGCCCTCGTATCAAGTTGTTGAAAATAAAAATAAAAAATGCGAATTCTAATTCTAATTCTACAAATTCAAATCTCGGGACATATCAACTAAAATAAATTATAATCTGAAAAGCAAATAGGTTTTCGCTCTAACCATAGCTGTTTCCGAAAATTTACAATGTGAGGTTGATGAAGGTAAATTAAATTTCTTAATTCTTCTTGACCACTCAAAACAGTGTCGAACTGTTGATCATGGTAGACTTTGCAAAAAGCTTCGGCATTTCTTTAAGTTCTCTAACAGTTCAACACGTCTTTTGTCTTCATATCTGTCGAGCCGTTTGCAATTTGTATCTTTTAAAATTTTGCACACATCCTTACAACCTTTAGCAAGAGGTGTGCTACAAGGGTCCATTCTGGGACCACTACTTTTTTTCAATTTATGCCAACAATTTGCCAAAACAGCTTTTGCATTGCAAAGTTCACATGTATGCAGATGATGTACGTTTATATTAGAGCAGTCCAGTACGATCTATTGATGAAACAATTGCTAGAATTAATGATCGTTGGGCAACAGCGAATGGACTTTGTTTAAACCCCCATAAATCAAAGTGCCTAATAATTCGAAAGAGAACGCTCGATTCTCTTCTCGATGTTAACATTCTGATAAATGGGGAAAATATCAACATCGTTAATGCTGCAAAAAACCTTGAATTAATGATTAATAAAACACTTACTTGGACAAACCATGTAAATACAATCGTACGTCAAATTTATAATAAGCTAAGATACCTTTGGACGATACAATATTATACCCCCGTAGGGATAAGGAAACTTCTTGCAAAATCCTATCTTCTGTGAGCTTTTTGCAAACTGCGACTGAATTAGTAAAATGGGATTAAACGTTTTATATAATAACATAATTAGATATGTGTATGGCTTAAGAGGATATGACCATGTTTTTAATTTTTCCGCTAAACTTTACGTCGTTTCGTTTGATAATCTTTTTAAAATACGCCTTCTATTATTTCTGCATTAGATTATTTATTCAGAAGCTCCACAATATTTTATTGACAAGATTACGTTTGCAAGATCATTTAGAGGAAGAAAGATTATAATTCCTTCAAACCGTCTTCATGTGTCTGAATGGCACTTCTTTATACACGCGGCGCGTCTTTGGAATATTCTTCCCCAAACATTTTTAATTTGATTTTTTTGCACAACAGTGAATTTTAATTCTTTTAATTGTTATGTATTTGTTAAGCAAAAACTTCTTATAGTTAATATAGCCCAAGTGTATGTACTTGTATTAATGTGTAATCCCTTAATTTAATTTATAACCACCACTTTCCTATACTTTAAATATAAGATAAAAATTGGAATTGACAAAATAAATAAAGAAATAAATAGAATTGGTGGATAAATTGTGTGACGGTTAAAAAGGACAACAACGACCAAAATCAACAAAAAAATTTGTCAAAAGGCTTTGCTCCAAGCGCAATTCTATACACAACGATTTTTTTGTTTTTCTTATTCATACACGCAAAGAAAAAATATGGTTGAGGTAACCATAATCTAAGAGCAACATAATATGGTTGCATTATATGGTTGCTAACAAAACAAAGTATTGTTACATTTGCAACCATATTGTTGTAAAAAGTATAAACATAATTATGTTCAAATTAAACATTAAATGGTTAAATTAAAATATAAAAATATGGCTGAAAATGTCATCGTATATAATTGAATTATAATATAGTCTCGTAAGTGCAAAATTTTTCTGATATAAAAACTGATTATTGTTTTATTTATTAACGATTTGTCATAAAAATTATTTAAAAACATAAATTCATAAAAAAATCAATTATTTGCTTAAAATAACAAATAAACGATTTCACAATTATGCTTCAAACACAAAAGTAAAGGTTTATATGCTTACAATACATACATATTTACTTTAACTTTTTTTAAATGTTTTGGTTCCCTTTTTATTTGTTATCATCTTTTGCATATTATTTTTAATTATTTATTTTGTACACAAATTTTTATTTTTTTCAATTTCTTTAACAATAAAAAACTATTTCAAATTTTAGCTATCAAAAAAATTACTAAACTGTCAAGTACGAGAACAAAATATTTTTAAGCGTAAACATTATTCTGTTGCTTTTAAACATACTTTGATTAACAATAATATATTATGATTAAATATTTTATATTATTTTTAATAAGTTGTAAAACTTTGGTTGCGGTTGAAATTTTTTTAAGTTAAAACCAACCATGTTGCATTTTTTAGCACAGTAACCATATAATCGTTAAAAATTAACAAAAAATGTTTATCGTGACTAAAGTTTTGGTGAAAACAACTATAATTGGTTCTCCGCAACTATACATTGTTACAAAGAACATAATATGGTTATTGTGACCATATAACAACCATGTTTTTTTTTCTGCGTGTAGAAACTGATTATACATTCTGTAACAATTTGATTTTGATTGATTTTCAGTAATGGACCTATTGATCAACGTTCAAGGTCATGCGATGTGGCACTTGTCGATTATTTCTTGCACAGCCACGTAAGGTCTCTTTTTTATGCTGCGAAACTAGCAACAAATAATGTATTTTTATTCACTCTTCATCAGGGTTGTGATATACAGGCAGCAGTGCTCAATAAAATTAGTCTATAATTGGACGTCCAGAATGTACTACTTCAAGATGCTGTCATGTATTTTTTATTAAAATTTATTTTTATACCCTTCGCCATAAAATGTGGAAAAGTGGTATATCTAAGTTTGTCTTTCCCTGAGAATTTTCTACAATATCCATATCCGACCCTATCAAGTATATATATTATGAGTTCTTGTGCATAGCGACGTCGATAGAGCGATTTCCGTCTCTCCGTTCGTATTCGGGTTGAAATCAATCAATCAATTTGCCAAGACACTAGATGGGCTACAGAAAATTTCAATATGCCAATCGATCACACATAGTATCGTAAGAGGTGCTATTGAAAATCAGCAGGATTGGTCCATGACCTTAGCCGCAGCGGGCAAAACAACACGCCTCCCTCTAATTTTTTTAATATTATTTGGAACTTTGAAGTAACTCCAATTAAAAAAAATCAAATATGCAGAGCGGCAGAGAATTTAATAATCAGACAAAAAACATCAAGCGAAAATATTGGCTTTCGCCCATATCTTCGGAGTCACGGGCCTCTGAAATTTAAAATTTTTTTCAAATATTAATATGGGTATCATTTAAAAGCCAAAAACTAAAAATTTTTAAAAATGCTTAACCCATTAAGAACCGATGATATTTTTATGAAAAATAATGTATATATAGCACTTAATTTCATTTTTTATTTATTTTAATTTTCTGTCACCCCAATATTTGCTTTTTATATTCGAGTTACTTTTCTAAACATCCCTTAACGGGATGGCGGTGGTTTCGATATATTCGACCGCTAAAACAATCTGGCCCTCTATAGATCAGGGCGGCTACATTACTGTAGTAACCGAGGGTTCAAGTATGTGACTTGTTGGCTGCGGTCACTGGATAGTGTCTATTTGAGACCCATGCTGGAAGAAGACACGGTGGAATACCTCCTCTGCCAATGCCCCGAGCTAGAATGTATACGGCTGATATATTCCGGTCAGCGGTACTATGAGTGCCTGTCTGATATTTCGCCAATAGTTCCAGGTGCGATTAGTTTCTTTTTAAGTTATAGTGGGTGGTTTACCGGCCCACAACCGGACATCGTGACTCATTCAGGGGGATGAACGCACACTTTGGTCGACTGGCCTTATTTAGCGAATTCTTCTCTGCATTTTTCTCGGACCTTCTTCGTTTGTTCATAACCGCGGTTTTTTCTACCTTTCCTCTCTGTCTTTCTCACCTCATCTCTCCATCGTCATTTCTTTTTTTATTCCTGTCTTAATCTTCTCTCTCTCTTTCTTCTTTTTTCACCCTTCTGACAACAGGTAACACAAAGGGACGAATCAATGGACCCAAGTAGCAACCTAACCTTCTTTTTTAAAGTAGATTTGCATAGATGGTGAAGGGTATATAAGATTCAGCAAAGCCGAATATAGCACTATTACTTGTTTCTTTCCAGACTGGAATTGGAATTATTAATTTAAGGGTAATTTCTATGATTTTGAAAGTAATATTTCAGAATCTTCTAGTTGCTCTTATCAATGCCTTAAAAAATTATTGATAAACAGGTGAAAAGTAAAATCTGTTATAAAGTACGCGCTGCGGAAAATTTTTCGAAAATGCGGAAATCTTCTTTTGCTCAAAAGCATTAATTTGGATTTAAAAATAATTCACTGAAAATTTATTAAACTTTAATTAAAAAATGTTAAAATTTTTCTTTTTTCTATTTTCTAAGCAGGAAACCTAATGATGCCACCCAACGGTGTGGCGAAATATTGAAAATATAAATTAAAATTATATTATTTATAAACTGACCAAGTGCTTAAAAAATTAGGAACGAAAAATTATTTAAAAAGGTAAAAAAAAAACAATTATATAAAACTTTAAAATTTAAACTTTAATTTTTACTATAATCCTCTCTCTCTCTCCACATCTCTTTTTGACTCTATAATATTCTAGTTGCCTGTTTATTCACATTTTACAATTTTTGGCATTATAAAACTTCATGTTTAACTGTGTATTTGTTAGACATGGACTTCACTCTATGGATGTAGATGTATAAGCCTGCATCTCTACCACATAAACATGACCACATACATACATTATGGTTTTCAAAGTGGTCATACAAGCGTAGATATTATTTGCCACGCACTTCAAACAGACAAAACGATAAAAAAAAAATAAAAATAATAATAAAATAACTGGAATTTTTTCCAGTTTAAATTTAACATTTTTAAAATATTTATTTAAGTACAGAAAATGACTGTCACTGTACGCGGAATGTGTCAATGTAAAGCTTAACAAAAACAATTTATGAATAAAACTGTTTGCAGAAATATTTATGCATTAATGAATTTGGGTTTTAAGAGAAAATTTTCATTTTATTGGAAGTTTTTAAAATAGAAAAAAGAAAATGTGTGCTGGTATCAGCGTTGCCGCTTTGGTCCAATCGGACCAAACTTGGTAGTTTTTCGTTTTTAAAAAACAGTTTGGTAGTTTGGTTGGTTTGTTGCATTTTTTTTTAATTTTTGGTAGGTTTTCCTCCTGTAGCAATTTTTTAGCAATAGTAAATTTTTTACCTTAAAAATTCAGAACATAAAATAAAAAAAAATGTAACTTTGAATTAAATAAACAAAAACTGTGAATAGTTTTACCACTGTTTTCAAAAACTGTTTTAGGTGTAATAAAAAACATCTCTGCTTTTTTGCATAAAGATGATTAAAGCTATAACCATCTCTGGTTTAAGAAACGCGAACAATATTATGAAATTGAAATTAACAATATTTTTGAGTGAAGGCTTATTTTCAAGTGTTTGTATTAAAAAAATTTACAGACAAAATGGAAAAGTAAGTAAACTTTTTTAATTGTATATACAGTATTGGGCAAAACCTAAGAAACGTTGTCCAATATTAGCTTCTGAGTCAAATTATGTTTAAACGAACATATTTCAATTCAATGTTTTAATGCAGTTTTATTAGTTTCTGTGTCATACAATATTACAAAAAAAAAAATTGTAATTATCTCTCACCTAACGGTTCTTTTAGTACAACAACAAAAATTACTCAAAAATTCATTGGGCAAAACCTAAGAAACTTTTTGCTTTTGTACAATAAATTCTTATTCTTTTTATTTTTTTCGATGATTTCTTATGAAAAAGTGATCTAGTATGCATTTAAAAGCGTGTAACGAATAAATTTCGCATTTAAAATTAAAATAAAATGCAACGTAAAAAATATTGTGAAGCATTTAAATTGAATGCTATAACGCATTATAATGCAGGCAAATCACAGGCTGAAATTGCAAATTTGTTAAAAGTAAGCAAATCAATGGTTTCCAAATGGATAAACCTTTATAAAGATAAAGGAACTGTTCTCAATATTAATCCTGGAGGAAGACCTCGTAAAACATCAGTTCGTGATGATAGAAATATCAAGAAAATAATAAAAAAAAACCCCTTCATCTCGTCAAAAAAAATTGTGTCAGAATTAGGCTTAAGTGTTGATGCCAGCACAGTCCGCAGACGGGCGAGAGATGCTGGATTGAAAAGTTATAAAGCTTCCAAAAAACCTCTTCTTACAAAACGTCACGCAAAAAAACGGTAAGTATTTTTAAGCTTACAAGTCAACCATTAATGCCTGATTTTTTAGGCTCGAATTTGCAAAAAAATATCTTGATTGGCCAGTTAAAAAGTGGAAAAGTGTGCTCTTTAGCGAAAGCAAATTTAATTTGTTCAACTCGGATGGCATATGTCGTGTGAGACGCAATACTGGTGAAAGGCTTAAACCCCGATATTGTAAAAAAACTGTCAAGCATGGGGGTGGCAATGTGATGGTGTGGACGTGTTTTTCAGGTCATGGTCTAGGGCCGTTCCACAGAATTTCTACCAAAATGGACAGATTTGTGTATAGGGACATTTTAGAAAATAAGATGTTGCCATATGCCGAGTGGAATATGCCACTTCGATGGGTGTTTCAACATGATAACGATCCGAAACACTCATCGAAGTTGGTAAAGGACTGGATACAATCGAAAGGGATTCAATTGCTTGATTGGCCGGCCCAATCGCCCGATTTGAACCCAATCGAAAATTTATTTTCCATATTGAAGAGGAATGTTGGATCGAAACGATTCTTCAACAGAGACGATTTATTTTCGTGTCTGGAAGATGAATGGATACGCATAGATCCAAAAATAATTGATAATTTAATCAAATCTATGCCGCGTCGTTGCGCCGCAGTAATAAAAAATAAGGGTTATTATACAAAATATTAAAAGTTTCTTAGGTTTTGCCCAATGCATTTTTGAGTAATTTTTGTTGTTGTACTAAAAGAACCGTTAGGTGAGAGATAATTACAAATTTTTTTTTGTAATATTGTATGACACAGAAACTAATAAAACTGCATTAAAACATTGAATTGAAATATGTTCGTTTAAACATAATTTGACTCAGAAGCTAATATTGGACAACGTTTCTTAGGTTTTGCCCAATACTGTATGTACCTATTAATTACATAAATATTTACTAATATTGTATGTATAGAAACAGTAAAAAAAAAAAATTTAGAACCGAATGGTTGAGCGAATTTGATTGGCTCCAGGAAAGGGATGGGTGTTCATTCTGCATAGTATGATCTAAAACTATTTTAAATCATAACATCCATCTTAAAAATCACCAAAAGACAAATTTCCATCTCAACAATTACGGAAAAAACCATGTGAGTATAACAGAGTTTATGTGCAAGAAACGCATTTTTAAATTTTTGGTAGGCTGTGAACAATTTTGGTAGGATTTTTGAAAATTATTGGTAGGAATTCAATTTCTTGTGTGGCAACGCTGGCTGGTATTTAAGAATTAATCCGAAAAGTTTTAATGATATAAATTTTAATTTAAGATTATTTAGGGATTTTCTTTCACAGAAAATGTTATTAAAATTTTATAAACAATAATCACCTGAATGTTATTTTTTTTACTTTAAAAACATAGTGGAGTTGTTTGGAATTCCACAAAAAAAAAAGTAAAGATGAATATTTCACAGCAGTCTTGGGTATTACTATTAATAAGAAGGAAATTAGTTATCAAGCAACACTCAGCTGGTGCAATATGCACTACTCTATTCAAGGCACTCTTTGCTTTGCTGCACTGGCTATCTAACGATCTCAACTGACTCTGAATTCGGCAGTTAGGCTGAATGCAGCTCTGGTGTGGAGACCATGCGGCCATCTCGCGATGTGCCTCGGCTATTCTCGATAATATCGATTATTGCGATCCAACCCCCAAGTCTGGTATTGGATTCGCAGTATCAGTGCTGGGCATGTCGAATATGATGATTAACACGGACCATCAGAGAGATGTGCTTGTTGTCTACACAGACGGGTAAAGGTTAAAGACTGGAGTTGGAGGAGGCGTCATTGTTCCTAGATTTCAGATCAGAATGAAGTTTAAGCTACAGAACCAATGCAGCATAATTCAGGCTCTAATATCAGACATTAAAAGGGCTGGGTGTCTACATGTTATCCAGATCGGATCATTAATGCCGGGCATCTCTGGATGTGATGGAACTATTTAGGGTGCCGGAACACTCGGACATACCCGGGAATATAATTGCGGACGAACTCGCTAGATCTGGAGCTCAGCTGAAAGACCGGGGGAATTATCCACTGGGTGGAGTCCTTTAAAACTGCTGTAGGGCTGTACTTCAGCAAGAAATTTCTGGCGCCATGCAAAACAGGTGATCTGACGGTCTCCTGACATTATGACCTTAAAATTATATTAGAAGATCTGCGAATCTGCTGAGGTTTTCCCGAGGACAGCTGTGCTGACAGGCCACTGTGTTATCGGTACCAATGCTAGGAGACTGAATATCCATACCATGACTTCCGTACAAGTTTTTAGGGTAAGGAAGAAGAGGAAACGGTGGAGCATTTGCTTTGTCATTGTCCAGCTCTTTGTAGGAATAGAGCGGTTCTTTTCAGCAGTCCGAGACTGCAAAGCCCTTTAGGTCTATTGGTCTGCGATGTTGCTATGGTAAACTCGTTTATCTTGTCTTCGGAGTGGTTTAGGAATGAATTTGGTGGTTAATTGGCGAGATGTGAATGATTCTTTGCACATCCCTTTTCGGGCAGCACAAAGGGCCCACTTGGGGCCTAGTAGAGTCGGTTTTCTCATACCGCGAGCCTGTGCAACCTTACCTAACATGACTTTAAACTTGGCTTTGATTGGAACTATGCATGCTTATCCAGGGGAAAAAAGCATCTCACTGCGACAAAAAAACTATTATATCTTCATTTTAAAAACATCAAAAAGTTGATTGATTTAAAAGAATAAAGTTCGTAAATCACAGGATGTGCTTATAGTCCTACATTGGGTTTAGTTGACCAAAGACAATGCCGTTCTTTATTAATGTGGTTTTTGACGTCCTCTTTGGGGCCTTAATGCCTTGTGATTGGGTAAAACCAATTTCCTTCATTGCGATTGCTTGTCGAATTTGTACAATAGCAAGAGTATGTCGTTGGCGTAGACCCTATCTTCTAAACGACCTTTTAAGCGCCAAATTTTATCTCTTGCTCTATATGTTTCGTATGTTATGATGTTGTCGATTACCACATTGAAATGTAAAGGCGACCTTAAACATCCTTAGTCAATTGAATTTCCCAATGTTTATGGAAACGTTTAGAATGTCCTTGTGTGCAATGTCTCAAATTGCATTTTCTTGTTAGCAGACCATATGTGGATATATGGACCATATATGGATGCTCTTGTCTTACCTTTGCAGGGAACTTTGTTTCGTATGCCACAACGGCTAAGTTTGCCGAACGCTTTGTCGAAGTCTATGAACATCAGATCAGATGTTTGCTTGTGAGCGTGATGTCTCCCCAGTTGTTTTACTCAGTCAGGTCTCCTTTCCTTAAAAATCTTGAATAATAAGCATTTTTGGTGTTGGTGTTGTTTTAATTTTAGATAAAGTGCGGTTTTCGGTGGGTATATTCTTTCTTTCTATGTTGTAGGTGCTATGGCATTTGAAAGCGCCTTCCGTTGAAACAATAAACAGCATTTTTATAAATTAATCCGACTACAATTCCGCCGTTCCTGCTTTTAAGAAGGTAAGCGGTTGCGTTACCTATGACATGTTTTTGATGTCATAGTTTCGCTTGGACTCTCAGAGTTGTACCAAGTCCCACAGCTCAGCATTGTTTATCATTATTGGCGATAAATTCACGCTGATACTACGATATTGTAAATCTAGTGTGAAGGCGGGAAAAATTGGAGAAATTTAGCCAAAAAAAAAAAAAAATAGTAACAATAATTCCACTTGCTTTTGGTGGGTATCGCCGCATTGCTTGTCTTCCTAAAAGAACGATTTTAAAGCACAAGGACATTCAAGTTTATTTACATGAGTTTTATTACAAAAACCACAAAATACAATTGAGAATTTTTAAAAACTAAATTGAGGTTAAAGCCTGATTTCTTTCTTTAAGCGGGAAAAATTTCAATTGTTTTTCAATTGTTTTTTTGTATTTCAATTGTTTTTTTGTATTTTCTAAAAATTTTATTTTTTAAACTATTTCTTCCTAATAATTCATTAAAAATAAATAAATTTTTTAATTAAAGACACGGGAATATTTTTTTTAAATTTAATTTTCACAAAAAACTTCGTGCTATTTTTTATTTAATTATCCCGATTATATTAAATACCGATATTGATTATTGAGGGTCAAAGCACGTCTCGATGGCCATTTCGTTACCGCTTACATAAATAAATATTTATTTTTCAGTTTCATTAAAGTCAATAAAAAAATAGTGAACAGATCAATTTTAAATATTTAGAAGTTTTCTGTTAATGGTTTGATTCAAAAATAAATTATTTTAAACTTAATTCACATCATCAAAGTTCATTTCATCTATTTTTGCAAAAAAAAAAAAAAAAACACACAAAACACAATTTATAAATTTTTATTTTTATTAAAATTGCTGTTAGTTAATAAACTAAACAGCTTAAATTTAGTCACGTTGTACATTTTAAATGCAATTTATTGAGAAATCTAAAAGCATACAACACATACAGTACACACTCTAATCTATACGTTTATCAATTTTATATTCATTAATATTCAAAGCAAAAGATAAAATTTCATATTCAATATTTCATGCAATACAGGCGTCAGCAGCAGCCGATGTGAAGCAAGTGTGTTTTTGAGTTGCAAACAATTGCTTCCTAATGGATGGCATGGGTGTGGGATATAAAAATTTGTCTAACAGATGCTGGTGAAATGATCGATTTGATGGATTTATTGTCGCAATAACAACCTCAAAAGAGCATAAGGCTTTAGTTGCTTAATGTAATAGAATAGATCAGATAATGAAGTTACTGATATTTTATTTAAATTTGAGTTATTTAAACTGTAATGTTTAAGCTGAAAAAACTTTTATTTTGGGGAGAACAATTACCTTACTGGGATTTGTTTTTTTAGTATATAAAACAACAAAAGTGTTACTGCCATTTGTGATTATATAGTAAAAGTTTCTTAGATCGCTTTGTATCTCCAATTCGTAAAAACGACCTAAAGCTTGTTGCAATCCCATTTCTGGGATTTTTGTAAAAACTTTTGGGAATTCCGCTTTTTGTATTCTAAACATTTGTTTTTTATTTCTTAATTTAAGATTTATTATTTTAATTAATTTTTAATTTATTTAACGTTCGGCTTACAAAACTGAAAAATTACATTTGTGGGGATTTTGCAAAAAAGTTTTGGAATTTTTGTTTTTCATAATCTAAACGCATATTTTATTTATTTCTTTATTACAAGTTTATTATTTTCAACTAATTTGAATTATTTAAGTTAACGTTAATTGTGCTTTGGCTTACAATACTGAAAACCCACATTTGTGGCATTTTTGCAAAGAATTTTGGGAATTCTTGGAAATTTCTTTTTCCAGGATTTTCGCAAAGGATTTTGGAAATTCTATATTTTGTACTTTAAGCACACATTTTTTAAATTCCTAAATACCAAATTTATATTTTAAATTATTTTTTAATTTAGTTCACAAAAATTTTTGTTCTCGTTTACAATACTGAAAATTTACATTTGCGGTATTTTTGCAAAGAATTTCGGAAATTTTGAGATTTTGTATTTGAAGCACATATTTTGTTTATTCCTTGATATGAAATTAATTATTTTAAATCATTTTAAGATTTAGTTAACACTAATTATGCTCCTGTTCTCGATATTAAAAAATCCCATTTTCGGGACTTTTGCAAAGAATTTTGGGAATTCTGGATTTTGTAGTTTAAGCACATATTTTGTTTCTTCTTGATTTAAAATTTATTATTTTAAATAATTTTTCGATTTAGTTTACACTAATTGTGCTCCTGTTTGCGTTATAAAAAATCCCATCCTTGAGATTTTTGCAAATAATTTTGGGAATTTTTTATTTTGTAATTTAAGCACATATTTTATTTATTTCTTGATATAAAATTTTTTATTTTAAGTAATTTTTACATTAAGTTTACAAAAATTGTGCTCCTGCGGTCGATATTGAAAGAATCCCATTTTTTGGATTTTTTCAAAAATTTTGGGAATTTTGAGATTTTGCATTTTAAGCACATATTTTGTTTATTCTTTAATACAAAATTTATAGTTTTAAATCATTTTTTACTCTACTTAAGGTCAATTGTGCTCCAGTTTACAATACTGAAAGTTTTCTTTATGGGATTTTTGCATAGAATTTTGGGAATTCATTGTTTTGTATTTTAAGCACAAATTGTGTTTATTCCTTAATATAAAATTTTGTTATAATAAAGAATTTTTAGATTAAGTTTAGACTAATTGTGCTCCTGTTTTCGACATTGAAAAATCCCATTTTTGGGGGATTGAAAGGATTTTGGGAATTTTTTATTTAAGCATAGATTTTTTCACTTATAAATGAATTTTTTTACTCCATAATATAAATTTTATTAATTGGAATAATTTTTATGGTTGCATACCATAAAGGTAAAATGTAACTCTATTCTTTTCGCTCTCCGTCTGTCGCAGCACTTGTATATGATATAATTTTTTTAACCGTAATTTAATGAGGCTGTAGGTTTTTTATAACATTAAATAAACATGAAAAATTTAAAATTAAAGGATGGCCTCTACACTGTGCGAAACCCATCATGTGTGACACCAACTTGCACTTGACTTGACATAAAGCGCAATTATCTTAAACCAAAAAGCTGCTAAGGAAGTTTTTAAGCCATTTTAACGGTCATGTGTTTTTAATGGCTTTTATAAGACAACTCGTTATCAGAAAAATCACAGTTTTGGGATTTTTGAAAATATTTTTGGGAATTCCCTGATTTGTGTTGTAAAATGTTTTTTTTTATCTTTTATTTTAATTTATTTATTTTTAATATAATCTAACGTTTGGAATTATTTTTGAAGCAAGTTGATTGATCTAAATATTTTTTAGAATGTTTATTATTTCACACTCAAATATGAAAAAAATTATTGCGGTTATTCGCTTCTGTTGTGTTATGTGCCGCTTACTATTTTCCATACCGTTGTACGCTCTTTGAATTCTTAAAAATTAATTTCATAATTTTCATGTTTCCCTTTAAAACCAAATTCTTGAAGTGTATCCAGCATTTTCATGTTTTCTGCTCAAATGATTTAGTGCAAAGCACGCAGCATACATTTTAGTACATACGATTTTACGACTCAACTAGTAGAACCACGAAGTGCATACAACTCACGTTTATTACTTATGACTGTATGTAGCACCTTAAAGTGTTTGTAGATTTAACCTCATTTTTCATGTTATTAACAGAAATTCTACACCATGATAATCACGTTTTACACTTTGGATAAAAAACACACATACACGAAGAAGAATATACACATGTCTACAAACGTATATGCACTCATAAGGTAATGGCCAGTTTGAAGTTGATGATAATGGTTTGTTGTACAAAACTATACAAACACTAACACATGTATAAACTTCTCTACTATTTTTTTCCTCAAGCATCCTTTTAATAGTGGCAACAAACACGTTTATTAACAAAGCTTGCCTCATATCTCTCCTCTTCTGTTCCAGGTCCATTGTAAAGTGTATTGTTATGAATGTGTATAGAGTGTATTATCAATCGTAAAAACAATAAAATCATCTTTATTAGATCAGCGTTAAGGAGAGTGTGTAAAATACCTTGGTGGAAAATTTAATTAAACTTTAATGATGGCTTTGATTAGTCAGAAAACGCAGCATAACGAGTATTGCAATGTACACAACAGAGATTGAGTTATGGTAAAATGAAGTAGATTCTAAAGGAATTAAAAGTTTAAATGTTGCTCTTGCGTTAATTTTTTAAAGCTTTTATAATTTGATTTTATCTAGTTCGGTTTTTAAAAAATTATTTGTACTTTTCTTTTAAATCTTACGTACTTTACTGACATTTTCTAAGGAAATTTTATAAAACGGAACAACAACAACAACGGTACAACAGGTACTTTTTAATTAAGGGTTTTCAAGCACTTTTAACGATCGAAAAAAATTATTATTAAAAAAATTTGTAGTAATTATTTAAAAATAAATTTGAATGCATCTCTTTTAATTCAAAGGTTAAAAAAAGTACTTTTTAAAAAAGTGGATTTTAAAAGTATTTTAAAAGCCGTTTTTGAAGATTTATTTTTAAATGAATCTTGTTTTAAAGGAAATTTTAATAAGAGCTTTTAAAGGGATTCTTTCTAGTAAATTTTAAAAAATTTTTAAAATTCTATTTTTTTAAAAAGAGGCCCTTTTTAAAAAAGGTACTTTTTGAGAAAAGAACTTTCTTCAAAGTATACATAAAAAAATCTATAACATTCTTTTTAAATTGTTTATTGTAAGGTAAATATATGTTCTTAAAAGGTACTTTCTTTTAAATGCTCAATTAAAAAGTCTTTAACATTCCATTTTTATTGTTTATTGTAAAGTTAACACATTTTCAAAAAAGGTACCTTATGAGAAAAGTACTTTATTTAAAGTACACTATCTGCAAAAGGTTTTTTCAAAGCCTATAGTTGTTAATTATTTTAACTTTACAATTGCTACTTTAAAATGGCTTTTTTCTTTACAAAAAATTTTAAATGTACATATTTTTTTAAAGATTCTTTATTTTAAAAGTACTTTTTAAAAGTATTTTTAAAAAACGTCATTTATTAAAAGTTATTCTTTATTAATTTTACATACACTTTTTCAAAAACAAATTTGGATTCAAAGTAACCTGGTAAATACTATTAAAATATTAAGTGTAGGCTTGAAAAAGGTACATTTTTAAAAAGTACTTTTTTTTAAAGTACTTTTTTTTAAAGGTAATTTTCAGAAAATTTTTAACGGAACTCATGGAATTACCACAAATTACTGTTTTCAAAGCTTATCATCTAAGAGACCTAGAAGTAGTTTAAATAACGAAATTTAAAACAAAACTTTTGTAAAAATAGTACTTTTCAAATAAATTTAAAGATTATTTAAAAACTTGCGGCATAGAAATCTTATTTAACGGTTGTACTCATTATTGTCTTTATTAATATTATTTTTTTAATCGGGATTTTAGTGCTCATTATATTTTCTAATTTTAAAAGGTACTTTTAGGGAAGGTTTCCTAAAAATTTATTTAATATTTGTTTATTAAATTTATAGGCACTTTTGCTAATTTTAAAAATACCTTTGTATTGTTCATATACTGAAATTTTTTAAAATAACATTTTGATGTATAAAGGAGAAATTAAAAGTACATTTTGTTTTAAACTTTAATGAATAAAAAACGCATAAAATTTTAAAAGAAAAATTATTTATTTAAAACTTTTGAATTTATATAATTTTCTTTAACTTCTTTAAAGCAACTTAAATGTTTGTTTTTCTCTTGTATTAAGAAAACCTCAAAATTTTCCTCAAAATATTGATTTGCAATTAAATTAAATTTAGTTTCACATCATTATATCATATTGATATTGATTTAGTTTTGTTTATTTATTTAATTAAATTACTAAAATGAAACAATGTTCTTTATGTTGTACACTTTAATCTTCAAAATACTGATTATTAGAAAATGTATCAATTTATTATACATATTGAGCATTAGTAAATTGTGTGAGTATGAATGTGTGCCTGTGTGTGTAAAATCATGTAGAGAAGTAGATAACTTCAGTGAGTAGTGCAGTTAAAGGCGATTTAAATATAAGCTACATCAAACACATTTGAGATACTCAAGTAACAGAAATATGTTTATCTAGATTTTGTGATACACTTCCTCTTCGATGTTAGAACTTAAAATGTATTGCATTACAAGATGATATTTTATTAGTTACCTTATTTGTGTCTTGACATACCAAGTAACCCGTTATTGTTTTTGCCCTTAACTGATTACACAAGACTAAAAGAGTGACAATATCTTTTATACTAAATGAGTGAAGAGATTAGAATAACAATCACATATCTTATCGTAAAATGTAATATACTGATGCTGATGCCTTTCCATGACATGTATGACATTGTGCAAAATTTAGTAGGTGTTTTTGTTTATTAGTATTAAATTGGGCATCAATGTGTCAATTAACACAAATACTAATAAATTTTATAAACCAAAAGCCATATACAACATCAACACAAAATACAATTGTTCTTGTAGCACATATAAAAATCAATATATAAAATAGCAAATACAGTGATATTAATAAGTAAGCAAAAACGGACACACGCACAAACGAAGCATACATTGAATAATAATTAAATTTCGTATGCAAACATTTTAAGAAAAAAATACTTAATATTTAATATCATTAAATTAAACAAATGACAAGATTTTTTTGTTTTTGTTTTTTGTATAACAAACAATTAAATTGTGTAAAAGAGAATTATTAATGTCAAATATATTTGTTAATAATTGATAAACTTTTAACGCCAGTGGAATAATAAGAAAGCAAAGAATACTATAAATTGTGTGGCCAGCAATTAAAAGTGAGAGCTTGGGAATTGAAATATAAGAATACTGAGAAGACACAATATTCCTTTTGCAAACGATTAAAATAAGATTCATCAGCAACTACTATCTCAAAAGGAAAAAATTAAAAAAATAATTCTTGCAAAAAAAACCGACTTCAAAACAGATTTCATCTGTCTGTCTATAAAGGTTCAAAAATATGGCCACATACGTCTAATTACAATAATTATAGGGCCACTCTTATATTACATCTCCAAACTGTATACTTTTTATACCAGAATTAGCACCACAGCTCCTTGTTAATTTCAACCATCTGAGTACAACTATTCTAAAGTATGACAATACACAACAAATTAAATTAACTCTTAGGGCACTCTTTAATTTCCAAATTCAAATTTTATACTTGCGTTTGGTAGGTTTAGCAAACAGGCTATTTGGTAATTTCAACCATCTGCCTATAACGTCATATATATCAAATTACATCAACTATTGTAACACCCTTTAATTTATAATTTAAAATATTTATACTTCTTATTATACCAAACAAAGTAGTGGGACACTCTGTCTAATTTTTAAGTGTTTCTATATAAAGGTTCAAAAGATGCCACCATATTGTATTTCAAATTACATTAATTTTGGGAACACCATTTTATTTCGAAATTCAAATTTTATATTTAAATTTAAAATTTTATATTTGTAGTTAGAAATACAGCTTCCTTGTAAAATTTAAACGTCTGTCTACAACTTTGCAAAAGTATAGCCATATACATTAAATTAAATGAACTATTAGGGCACCCCTTAATTTATAATTTTGAATATTAATACTCGTTTTTATGACGGTCACAAAAATTATTATTTCTTCTCTAATTTTTAAGCGTTTGTCTATAAAGTTTAAGAAAACAGGCCAACAAATAGATTTTTTTTATTCAGCTAAGAGGACACGCTTTAACTTTTAGGTTCATTTTTATATACAATTTTGCTACTGGGAGCTACTATGACACGCACTTTTTTATAATAAAATCGGTTTCCTTTATGCTTCCGAATACACGTCATTCTAGTAAAGAAAAAAATTTTCGAAATCGGTTTAAAAATGACTAAGTTCTGCGGGCACAGTCATATAAAAAATAACATCCAAACAATTTGGCAACCTTCTTTAGATTTTAAAGTCGTACAGAGGGGTATTTTGACAATCTGGCTGGACATTAGGCCAAAAATTGATTTTGAGAAATGTAAAAAATTAAGTACACACCTGGACAGACAACTAAATTCTGCATGGTATAGTGAATTTTTAACGCCTTTGCTTGAGATTTGCCATTTTGGGATGCTGTTAAAAGTAGAAAATTTAAGTAAGTCGCATACGTTTTTTTAATGACTTTGTACGATTTTAAGAGGTTTTCAATATATTTTTGTGTTTTTTTTCTGTGAAAGATAGTTACTTCCCAGTTAGCATTTGGAAGATTGTTTTTACAAAAATCACCAAAGTGAGTCTTTTAAAACTACCGAAGATGACTTAAAATTGATTAATCAGTTGTGCGTTTAAAAAGAGACTTGAATATAATTCCGACAAACGCAAAGAAAGCGATTTGTTTTAAAACCAAAAAGTATAAAAAGCAAATGCTTTAAATTCGACTGTTTTTAGAATTTTTTTAGAGACATATAAAACGCAGCCTAACGATAAAAAAATGATTCAAATACATATTTTATTTTTATGTCACTTCGTATAGAAAATAGAGACACAAATGTAAAATAAATTTTTTTTAATTCTTTTAAAAAAATTTTTTATAATTTGAATTTTAAGAAAATATAACACTACTCTTGATGAGCAATTGATTGGTTCGCACATGAACAAAACGTCAGCAGAATAGGTTACAAACATTTATTCATATTTGTCTGCGTAGAGAAAAATTGGCGATGTCAATGCTTCGTTTTCTCGGTGTTTGAACACGACATGATATCGACAACGATGGTCTTCACAAGCCATTTAAATATGCGCTCATGAAATTGTTCAATGTTTGAACAAATCAATGGCTCGTCAAGACGGCGTGTAATAAAAAGTAAGCATAGCGTTGTTTGCAATGTTTCATGTTGAGAAAATATAATTAGAAATGTTGGTACAATATGGTTCGAAAATGACTCGCATACGGCTAGTAATATGATCAAAAACTGACTCGAAAAATTATCGTATTTGATTATAAGTACGATTGAAAACAGTATCGAAAATCAGTCGAAAATGCTAGTCATTAGGGACTAGTTCAGAAGAGTCGCGGCTAGGTTACCATTTCCTACCGACAAAACAATCATTTTCGACTCTATTTTAATCGTGTAGAAGAGTTAAAAAAGACTCGAATATGATCAAAAATTAAAAAAAAAAATGCTAACTGGGTTATAATAATAATTTGTCGAAAAATTTTGTTTTAATTTTTTTATGATAAAAAATTTCGTTTTGAGTTCTAAAAAATGATTTTTTTGTTAAATTTTTTTTAAAAAAAAAAAAAAAAAAAAAAAAAAAAAAATAAAATAAGAGTGACTTCCATTGCGATCCTAAAACTGTTATAAGTATATAACTATAAAATTTTTGATTTCTACTTTAATATTGTAGAAAAAACGTGGCGCGCTGTTGCGCCATTATTTTTTGGCATTTTTTTTTTGTTTTTGAAAATTTCACCTTTTCTGTTTTTTTTCATCTTGCATAGGTACATACGAGTTAGAAATCTTTTTATATTCATAAAATGTTTTAGTTGTTAATAACTAAAGTTATATGTTTTGTATTTAAATCATTACATCTAACACTGTTTTTATTATTATTACTGCCTATTGGGCTGTTATCAGAAGAAGCGGCTGAGGCACGAAACAAACCTTTCCAGCTTTACAAGCAGAATTTTGCTAAAAAGTTTTCAAGGGTTCAGTGTAACATAGATATTATAAAAAGGCTTATGCTGAGTTGTGTTCCACTAATCACTAGTATAAGACTGTCTCCAAAAAAGATCATTAACTTTTACGAAGAAATCAATTTCTTTCATGCTTCTATCTGTTCCTTGAAGAATCAGACGAAGTAGAACAATGGCACTCATCATCATTATCTTAATACAAAGTATAACTTGTTTTAAATAAAATAAGTTATAACTATGAATAAATAAATTAATATATAAATTATTATTATAAACTATTATTATTAAATAGTGATCTTAAGCGGCGGGAATTGGTTAACCATTGGAAATTTAAATATGAATATTTTTAGGGAATTGCCGAAAAAAATTAATTAATTAAATAGTTAATTAAAATTTCCTTATTTTTATTAAATTTTTTTCTGAAATTAAATGTAAAAGGAACCTAAGCCGAAAAAGGTAAATTATTATTCATTTGTAATATCCATGGTTCAAATCATAATTGGGGATAAATTAAAAAAAAAACTATATATTAATTTTTTAATTAGTTTAATTAAAAATGGCATTTTAGTGTCTCTTAAGTGCAGCAATAAAGTTTTAAACATTCTTTGACCTTTAAAGTTGTAATTGCCAAACAAAATGACGGGAAACTTATAAAAATCTTGCATTTTTCAGAGGTAGAATTAGTTCTTCTGAGGAAAGCCTTTTCCTCCTTGGTCCGATTTTTTTTTATTTTATAGCTTTAATATTCTACGACTACAGCTTTATTAATCTAGTGTGAGAGTTTTCCTCGAAGAATTTAGTGTTATATATTTGTATTATTCAAAGTTTAATATTATATTTTTTCAATTATTGTTTAAACTTGCATGTGTTTACTATTAGATATTAAAACATAACGTAATATACATTTTATATTCATGTATGCTTTGAGAACAGCCTTTAAGTTTTCGTTCATTTCCTATACATCTATATATATAAAAATGAATGTCTGTCTGTTTGTTTGTGCTTTATAGGAGGCCAAACCCTTGGACCGATCTTCCTGAAATTTTCACAGCATGTTACTGTGGCTCTGGAAGGAATAATATGAAGTTTTAATTGGACAAAGGGGCGTGGCACCGCTCATATAACCCAAAAATTTAAATCGCCATATTTTGGCCATTTTTTGACCTACGTCGACGATATTTGGTACATTTGGTATTGGCATAATTAGGAATACGTACCAGGAGAAAAGTGGGTGGGACATCGCCCCCTTTTGGAAAAATTAAAAATCGTAATATAGTCTTAACTACTGGACCAATCGTCATTAAATTTTTGCAATACTTTTAATTTTATTTAATAACGAGGGGGGTAGCGAAGCACACCGGGTTCATCATGTATTTTTATAAAAAGGATATATAAATAATTCTTCTTCTTATACTTTTAATGCCGTTGTAGATCTGGCTGCATATATTTAAGAGTAGAATTTTTTACCATAAATGTGAACTTTAATGAAATCGTGATTCTTTTTCTTCATGATTAAAAATATAAGGAAAACATGCTGAAACTTTTTTGAAAAAAAGCACACTAATATAATTATTAACATTCTTTTTAATACTTTTTTTTATTTCAACTATTTTAAAGTATGAATTTATAAAATAAAGAAAAATTTCTAAATATTTGCAAAATAAGGCGTTTAAAAGGATAATTTAGCTATAAATTTAAAATGTAAATTATAATGCACAAGATTAAGTTCTTTTTAATATAAGCAATTAAGATTAAATGATTAAAATAATTCACATGTTTTAGTGGTTGGTGTTTATTTTTTTTTTTTAATTTTTACTTTCTTTTGCCAATAGATATTTCCTGTACACCTCAAGAACAAAGAAGTAGAGTGAAATAAAAGAAAAGGAAAAATTACCATTTTACTTTGTGTGTTTGGATTATAATTTATACAATAAAATAGTTTTTCTATTTTTATTGCATACTTTGAGGCGAGTGTAAATATAGATATTTAATAAAAAGTAGAACAAAAAAAGCAGTTGCTACAAGAAGTGATATAAAAAGGATATTATAATTTTAAAAGAATTTAAGCACTGAACGGTTAAATAAAATTTGTATAGGATTAGTTAGGAGCGTATAAACCAGCTCACATTGGTCTGTATTGTGAAAAGGATGTAGGATGTAGTTCCAAACAGTAACAAGACAAAATATAGAAGAAGTTTAAACAAAGGTATTGTAAGTTAATAAGAAAGAGAAATGGTGTATGGCTCGTCACAAAATTCTAGACACTTAGATTTTTTCTTAGATCATGCAACAGTATCTGATAAAGTTGCTCAATTCATTCAGTCAATCGACAATCTGAAGAGACTATAAAGGGAGCGTAACCAAAAGGCAGGTTTTTCATATATTCTCTAGGTTATATGGGTTTTTAACCGGTGACCCTACAAAAGTATACGACAGGAACAGCAAACGACGTCATATTTCTTGCCGCTCTAGTGACATTTCTGTTCAGTAAGGTTTGCCATTTCATGATGGAAAGATATACGAGCAAATAACGAGTAGAAGTTATAAAAATTTACTGCCAAAATTCAAAGTCAGTTGCTTCAACGTTAACAGCGCTAATTTTTGGATGAATGGCTTCATCAAGAAACAAAATACGCGTTATTGGTCAGGCAGCAATCCACACGTACTCCATGAGTCATCATTGCATTCCGAAAAAATTACGGTTTTTTTAGATTCATGGGCCGGCGGCGTCATTGGGACGTACTTCTTCCGTGATGATCAAGACCCGTACGTAACTGTAAATGGGAATCACTACCATTTAATGATAACCGAATATTTTTGGCCCCAGTTGGATGTTATAGAGATGGGCTTCCAACAGGATGACGCCACAAGCCACACAGCGAATGTCAGAATTAATTCATTGGAAACCAAGTAGGAGAACATGTTATCTCTTGAAACGGTCCAGTCGATTGGCCGCTTAGGTGGTACGACTTGACGCCGTAAGACTATTTCCTGTAGGGCTACGTCAAGTCTATGGTCTATACTAACAAGCCAGCGTCGATTTATGAACTTCGTACGAATATCGAACGTAAAATTGCAGCAGTATCGGCCGATTTATGCTTGAAAATGGTCGAAATTTGGGTTCAGCCATGAAAAAGAAATTGAGTTCCATACATAATGGCATCGTACGTACTTTCACGGGAATAAAGAATTTCACTGATATTCACGTTTTTCTTTTATTTACAAGTTTTAAGCGTAGTACCATTGGGGTCTCCTTCTTTGTCAGAAATATTACAAATTCAGAGGAAGCCAAGAAATGTCCTGTTAGTCACAGAGCTCTACAGTTGCTTGCGTTAGTGTGTTGTGTGATTTGAGTACTTCATAAATATTATAAATGGACGCTCTTTTAAGCACGTTTTCACTTTTAGATATTTATGATCTGCATACTCAGGCAAATCCGATTGACGCTTGAACAACGCAACGAAAATATTAAGACTAAATTTAAATACCAGTCATCAATTCGCTCAACTTATGGACACTTATGGTGCACAAATTCGTCCATCTGAGCAAGCCATCAGTTGAACTATGGATAAATAATATACCGCATAATCTCTTAATAATACAATAACAAAAAAAAATGTATTCAATGTAGGGAATATCGCTGCTGAAATCGAAATGTTGCCGGTTGCAGGAATCGAGACTCTCTCCGGTTCTGTCTTTCGTAAAGATGTTGGCCTATAGCCGTACAACAGCCAGTTGATGAAGAAACTAAAGACATGAGACCATTATCTGCTCAATTCTTTCGAAGAATGCGCTTTAGAGCAGTTAAACAGTAACACAATGTTTTATAAAAAAATTGAGTTCATAGAGGAGGGTCATTTTAGCGACCCTAAACAAAATTTCGGATCATAGAGTGAAAGAAATCTACAACAGACGCTTGAGACTCCATTATATCTTAAAAAAACACCGTTTGGCCTAAATTAAATGTTAGTGACTCGAACTTTTGGTTGAAAAGTATAGATGACGTTGATCCGACTGAGATGTGGTTTTAATAGGATGGTGCTACGTGTCATACAGTACTCGCAACCATTGACTTATGGAAATCAAAATTTGACGGAAAGTAGATTTTGTGAAACTGACCTCTTACTTGAGCTCATAGGTCACGCGATTTGATACCTTCCGAGTATTAACTGTAGGGCTACATGAAGTCATTCGTTTATTTAAAAAAACAGGAGAAATTGACACCTAAGAGGCCAACACAGTTCGTATTATTCCTGGTATGCGACCAAGAAAGCTTGAACTTGTGGCCAAGATATAAACTTGCTGAATTCGCAATGACAAGAACAGCCGTGGTGGCAATTCATCATTTCGGCGAAAGTAAGGTGGTGGCTTTAGATATTTCCAACGCATTTGAGAAAGTGTTGCATGGTGCACTCACATCAACTTATTGCTTTTGGTGCCGGTAAAATCTTCTCTCGATTTATATCGAGGTTTTTCAGGGATCGCACTATCCCAGTTTTTATAGATGGCAGTTCATCAAACGAATTCGTGGTTAGTTTAGGGTTACCGCATGGTTCCGTTCTTTTTTTCTACCCTATTAATTATTTTTCTTAACGACCTCCTTAGTCAAACTTCCAAACCTATCTAGTCTTTTGCGGATGACAGTAGCATATTCAGTAGCATTCATATTCGTTTCGCAATAGGCCAAGCCTTAAGGAAATTAAGGCTATGCGAAAGCACATGGCCGATGGACCCCAAATCGCGGCCTCTTTGCAATCTCCGAATGGAGCCTTGCAAACAGGGTTCAATTTAACGCTGGCAAAACCCAGTGCTGTGTGCTAAAGCGCAGGCGTACGGCTGAACTTGCTACCGAATCTGTTGTTATGGGTGATGTAGATATTAAGGAATCAGAAGCTCCCGATGTTCTTGGCATAGAAAGAAATTTAATGTGCTGTTCGGTGGAACAGGCAGAACAAAGATTCAAGTGCTAAAGTTTTTCACCTTTATCAGTATGAAAACAGAAAGCAATTCTCATGTATAGGTCGGTGTTTAAAAGACTATTTTGGAGTTACTCCAACGCGTGGAGGGGAAAGCAAAGAAGCTCATCGGTGCCAGTAGCGTATCCAGCTCTATTGATTTAATAGAGCATCGACGCAATGTGGGGTGGTTTTACTGTTTTATGGCTGCTAAAACGGAATGTGCTCCTGCTAAAACAGAGAACTTGTTAACAAAAATACGTAATTTTGTAAGCGCATCGCGCACTGCTTCAAGAGCGCATTACAGAGAGAATTAGATTTTTAGCGGAACGGTTTGTGTGTAAAATAAACTCCCTGTGGGGATCTTTTCTGTCCACGTTAGTGTGCAAAGATTTAAATGAAATGTCCACAGGCAGTACTCCGTCTATGGCCCTTCACAAAACCTAATTTCCTAGTTTTAACACATTACGTTGCGTTATTAGGTGTCATCCCCTGATTGCTGGTCCCAATAAAAAAAAACTATAAAAAAAAATTTTATATCAAAAAAGAAATAGCAATAAATAAATATACATATTTTTGGCCTAAATACTGAGCAATTAATAATAACAAAATAAATTTCAAAAATCTGCCTTTTTAAAATTTTATTTTTTCTCACAAAGTGCACATTTTAACCAATCTGCCTGCTATTTCCAAATCAAGGCAATATATTCCCAAAAGTTTATTGATGTATGCATTTGGTTTTTAAGTCTATAAATAATCATAAAATGCAATATTCAACTTCTTATACCTAGAAATCAAATTTATACCCAGTAACATTTTCATGCTTGTACAAATAAACAAACACGCATACAAGTGCTGAAAAACATATACATACATATGTTTGTACTCAAGTATATGTTTTTGTATGTATAACCGCACAAAATAATCAAGTTTAGTTTGGCTCGATTGGTTTAAACCGCAATATCCTTTAACAGCAATTTGTATGTGTGTGTGTGTGTGTGCGACTTAGAATGCGGTCACAATGGTATCGATAGATTGATATTTACAGAAAAGTTGCAACAATAACCACACACAAAAACAGGAAAAGGGAGTGTTTTATATTTGTTTGATTTAGAATGAGTTGGCCTATGAAGGGGCTCAGGCTGAAAGGGTTTTTAAAAAGAAAGTTTAGTAAGGTATAATTTATATAGACACTTGTGTTACGCTAAATTTTTGTTCGATCACTACCACATCTTTCCTAAGTACTCACAATCATTCTTCAGGCGTGGTTGTTTTTACAGAAACTAATTTTCTTGTGGGTCTCTGCACTCCTTCTGTGTACTGAGATTTTTGTTAAACAGTTATTTTGATCTAAAAAAATAACCAATCAATTTTTCTTCTTTATCTCTCTGGTAGAGTGTTGCCAGATTTTTTCACAAGATTTAAATTTTTGTGTTTAAATGAGGATATTTAAGATTTTTTGGGAATATTTTCAATGTTTTTGGGTCTTTTTTGGAGATCTGTGTTTTTAGATATCGTTTGAATTATTCCAATAATTTCGTCCTCTTTGTGCTTTGATGTATGAGGTTTCAAGGGAAATCTTGAAAATATATTTAACGCAATATAAGCAGGATGAGTCAGTGCTTGACTTCATGATTTTTGGTGCCAATTTTGTAGACAAAATAAAATCTTAAATTTCTGTTTTTGTAATTTTAAATAAAGAAGTTGTGCTTCTTATGATTTTAAATTTTATGGCAAAAATGTTAAAAAGTTTCCTTTTAACTTCCACCTTTTTTAACTAAAAAAAATTTTCTCCAAATAAATATTGGAATCGAAGCAAAAAAATAATTTGAGGTTCTAGAGCTCTTAAAGACCAGGCTGGATTGGTATTAACTCTTCTTTGTGACCCACGGGCGGTATTGAATTCAAAAAGAAATGAATAAATAAAAAACAAAATGAGAATTATTATATACTTTAAAAATAATTCCACTTGTTGTGAAATGTTTAGGCCCAACTATAGGCTGCTCTATATATTTTTGGCCTAATAGTGAAAATGCGAATATTTATAAACAAAAATGGTTTTATTATTTTTCAAAGTATTCTCCAGCATGATTATATACACTTATGAATGCGCTCAAACCAGTTGTCGAAGTACTTTTTCCACTCCGATTGAGACACCTCTAAAACATGGTTTTTGAACACTTCAACAGCTTCTTCTGTTTCTTTGCCAAAGAAACAGGCGACCATTTGCTTCGAAGTGCTTCTTCCACGAACAACTTTCGTTGGATTTTGCTCGTCTTTGGAGACCCACACGGTCGATTGTTGTTTCGTTTCGGGCTCATACGCATAGATCCATGATTCGTCACCTGTGACGATCTTATAAATGTCCTTTGAAGCACCGCAATCGTATTTTTGCAACATTTCTTTGCACCAATCGACACGAGCCTTTTTTTGAGCCACTTTCAAATTGTGCGGGATCCAACGAGAACAAACCTTTTTTACGGCCATGTGTTCATGCAGTATCGAATGTATGCTGGTGGAAGAAATGTCCAAGGATGTCTCTATCTCTCGGTATGTCGCATGCCGATCTTGCATTATGAGTTCACGCACGGCATCAATGTTCTCTGGCACAACAGCCGTTTTTGGACGACCGTCACGGAACTCGTCTTTGAGCGAGCTTCGGCCACGATTAAATTCATTATACCAATTTTTCACAGTGCTATAGGATGGTGCTTCATCGCCATACAAAGATTTAAGTTCATCAATGCACTCTTGTCGTGATAATTCACGTCGAAAGTTGTGAAAAATGATGGCACGAAAATGTTCACGAGTTAATTCCATTTTTTTCTATATTAATTTTTTCAAGTCACTGTAAACAACACAAATAATGGTCGTACGTCAAAACGTTTTAAGTACGATTATGCTTAAAAATGACAAACTTTCCGATGGAATGTCAGATTGCACTTGGCAGCACTCAGTGTTGCCAGGCCAGAAATATATATAGCAGCCCTCGCAACATTTTTTGTTTAAGAGAGAATAACAAGCAATTGGGTTATTTTGGGTTATAATAAAGTCTAGGAATTGAACTTGGAAAAAGTCCAGGAATCCTGTTATAAAAAAACGTGTTAGTCATTACTTTTTGTGGGTTATTTGGAGTTTTAGATTTTATTAAAATGGCGTTACTACAACAACTAGACTACGGCTTATAATTTGTTTTAAAAATATTGATTAAGTCTGCACTAAAATATAAAGGGCGTAAATTTTGTAAAAGAAAGTTGAAAGATTTACTTTGTCATACTATCTCACTTAAGCTATTTGCTAATGTACTTCTAAGTCTACCACTTAAATAACATTAAGCAGCCCACAACAGAAGTTTGATTTATGAAAGTACAACTTTACTTGTGCATAAATACTAAACGAAAACAATCAAGTAAAAAAAAACCAAAACGTAAAAGACTTTAGGCCTTCATTTTCCACATGCAACCGAACCGATGCCAACTGAAGCTTTGTAGAGATCAACTGTAGCAGGACTGTATTATCTCCTACATTAGCACTCCTTTTTGGCGACTAATTGAAGGCAGTCTGATATTTTTTTCTATTGTATTTTTTTTTTTATCAAAAAGTCTGCTTTTAAGATTCAAAACTTTAAAACTAATAGCATGACAATACTGCACAAAAAATATATTAATTTTTTTTTGCTTTCAATATGTGAAAGAAGTGTTCATTCGCCTTTAGCGAAATCGGCAAATTAACCACTATTGCTGCAAAAATGGATTAGTACAGAAAAATAAAATTTCTAAAGTCCTTAGTAGGCCTCTTTAAGTAAGGCCTCATAGTTAATGTTGTACGTGTTTTTCAATTAGTACACCTTATAAATCTAAATGTGTATGCTTATGTTGTTTTTGTAAACAAATACTTGCAACAAATGCTAAAGTGTATTTGTCAGGATATCCTGTAATGGATCTTGTGGTTTTCTATGAAAATAGACTACACGTTAATTCAACACTTAACTATTGCAAAAATTCTTTAGTTTTAGCTAAATTTAAAAGGCTTATTGGAACATTAATTGAAAGTAAAATAATTTAATTTTTAATAAGATTTCTTTCAAGATTGTTAAAATATTTATTTTTTTTAAAGAGAAGTAGCACTTCAGACAAAACCTATTTACTTATTTTTCGCAACCATGGTTTATTCTTTAGGAAATGGATAGATATGAGATAAGACGAGTGCTGAAAGGATAAATATAATATGGAGACATTTTATTAATATTTTACTTTGCCGACGAATATACTATTAAAAAGTACCGACGAAGTAGTCTACAAATTGTAATGTTGTTTCTGAATAGGTATTTATACCACTAAACAGAAAAAAAACAGTTTTTATTTTTTATTGCCGCAGGGGTTGAACCCTGGCCAACCAAATTTTTAGTCAAAGTTAAGCACTTGACTGCAGCAGCTTCAAATATTGTTACGAAAATAGTATTTGGCAGTCGATGCGTAAAATGTGTTATTACTCCTATCACTAACAAAGTGTTTTTTAAACAAAAATTAACGAGTCATGAGTTCAAGTCCCGTCAGCGTCATAATTATAGTGAAAAATAATTGTTGCTTAATAGATGCGATGGATGAGTTGTTTAAAAATCGATTAAAGGAAAAACAGCCTTTCGATAGTCCTCCCCTTGAGTCCTTAAATTCGAAAAAAAAATATAAATGCTGTAAAAGTGCTGTAAAAAAATTTGGTAAGTTGCGATATATTTGAATGGGAATTGAAATCTTTAAGATGCCTCTAAAATAAAAGCACTGAAATCAAAAAAGAAAAAAGTAAACCTACCTTTTAACCTTAAAGTTTTATATAGAGAGGAATGTTACAAATAGCTTGAGGCAACCGCTACTGTTATATTTAAAAGGATCTGGTTGTAAAATTAAAGATTGTGCCTTGAAGATTACGGCTAATGGCTGTGCGGGTTTAAGATACAAATATGCTAAACAAGACATTTAACAGTTTAAGTATCGCTAGAGTAATACAATGCTGTGCCATGTAGGGCTGTATCAGTTTCCTAAAGTGCATATTTGATAAACAAAAGAACATAAAAAAGAATATGACAAGAGCCAGGCGAGTCCATGTTCCATAAATCGGAGCATTTTGTAGTTAGAAGTTATAATACATGACTAAGGAAGGATGTTATATTCTAGTGTTTGCAAAAGTTTTTTAATTGATTTTACAACATTCGACCGAACATTTTCTGCTGTCAAACAACTTCGTGGTTCTACAGCAGCACATGTGATAATTTTTCAAGCGCGTAACTTTTAGTGGACTAAGACAAAGACAAGAAAAAATATCGATTTGATTTGTCGAGGTCCATGAATGGCTGCTCTTATCAATCTAATTTTTAACATTGGATTTTGGAGCAACTTAATGATTATGAGACAAATAATTATTCCAGTGTGACCTCTGAAGCTGTCCTTCAAAGTGACTAGTGTTTACCGCGAATCCCGCTATGCCGTCACTTTATTTGACAGTTTCACTTTGGAACAGAAACTGAATAGATTTTTTAATAGTTTTTAGGAAAGAATGGCTGTAATGTGATCGAGTTAACAACCGATCAAATTTGGGCAATGAGATGACAGATAATTTTTATTAGCTTACAAGTTCATTGAATAGCTAGCAAAAACATTTTGCTATTCTTCTAATTCTATACGCTGCGTATATTTCATTAGCAACTACACAAAAAAGGAGGAGATTGAAATTGAAAAATGATGCTATCATCTAGAGCATAGCGAAATATTGGGTATTTATATAAATTCAGAAAATATTTAATATTAAAAACAAGGCACATTAATATACTAGGTAGTGGCAGTTTACGTTTTCAGATGTCAAATTTTTTTTACAGTTATTATTTTCTTCCTACAAGTTTTTTTTCTTACAGTATGTGTGTATGGACTACAAAATTTTGAAGTTATATTGCTAAAAGAGTTTTTAATCAAATGGTGAAAAAAAATTTATATATATAATTTTTTTTTTGTTTTAACATATAAATTCCCGGAAAGGGGAAAACGGATTCAAAAATAGTTTTTTTCACAAAAGATGCTACCCTACCTTAATCAATCACGGGGCTGTCAAATCCGTTTTTGAGTATGTATTCAAAATTCGGGGACTAATAACCCGTTTACCTTTTATTAATCGGTGCTTTGAACTCCCAGGAATTTTACTCCTTAAATGAACGGTATTTTTTTTTTTAAATTTCTCAATTCAGGGGCTTGTAACTTTTTAACGCTATAAGAACAAAACTTGTGACTTGTTTATCCTAAATTTTATTAAGAATATCTCAAGTGTCTTAAAGTAATAATCCGATAATTAATAATCGTACTACGCTAAAAATACTAAGTTAAAAATAAACTTTTTATGATCTTTTTAAAAAAAATGTCCAAGGTACCTAAATTTGGAGCCCTACCCTGAAGCCCTTTTTCACCTAAGAGCCTGACCGCCCGTAGATTCACAGCGAAACATCTCTGCCTTGCCTCTGTAAAATTTCGTTTTGTCAAAAAAAAAATTGTTTTAAAACCACTGTGCATGAGTTGATTTGATGTCTGAAAATATATTTTACAAAAACAAAATACATGTTTTTTACTTATTGTTGTAGTTGTTTGAGAACTGCTATTACCTGTAAAATTAATGTGCCTTGATTAAAAAGCTTGAAAAATATTTTATTTTGTTAACCAAAGGAAGTTCGAATAAATAAATTAATTCAAAATCTATTGTAATTGAAAGAAGTGTTTTTATTTTTTTTTTTTACCGAATAATAAATAAAATATTTTCTAATTAAATAATTAATTAAATTTATTATATATTTAAATTAAATTTAAAAAAATGTTTATTTGACTCCATTATTTTTTTTAGTAGGAAAATATAATACCATATTTTCTAATTAAGTAATTAATTGTCTCAATTATAAATTTAATTAATATTAATTAAATTTTTACTTGAGTCTATTATATTTTTAATAAACAAATTTTATTAATTGAATCAATCAAATAATTAATTAAATCAATTAAATGTTTAATAAAATTTAATGAAAGTTTTAATTGACTGAATAATATTTTTAATTGCAAAATAGATACCATATTACCTAATAATATATTTAATTGAAGCAATTTTGTATATTATTAAAAAATAATTTTAAAACCAATTTCTTAATTAAAATATAATTGAATTAATAGAAACTTTAATCAAATCACAATTTGATAACAAACTTTAATAGATACAAAAACTGTTTTTTGTGTACGATGATATATCCGGTTATTTGACTACCTTCTTCGCCCATATATCTATGAGTACCAAGGAGAGTAGATCAGTGTTTAGCTTTTCCTTGTAGGCTTTTTGATTAAATTGTGCGGGTTAGCTAGCGAATTTCATGGCTAAGAAAATGTAAAATTGCTCAAAGTAATCGACACTTAACAAACTGTATTAAAATTTAAAAGTAAAAATGTTCTTGTTTAAGCATTTAATAAAATTTTTATTTTGGGAAAAATGTCTTAATTCCATTAAAAATGTATGTTCATTTAAGCTGCCCAAATAACTTTAATGAAAACTTGTTTCTTAATTTCTCTATTGCCCTTTTAGCAAAAAAAAAATATTATTATTATTATTTATATTCTCTGGTTTTTGCGACAACCTCAAGCTTAAGGCAAATTCTACTTATTACCTTCTAATCTCTTCTCTTTCCCCAATTTATTCATATACTGGAAAACTAATGTTCCTTAAATACATTTTACCTCAAACAATTTGCTTTTATTTGCACTGGTTTTTCTACAATGTATTTATAAATCATACTCTTATTCTCTTAATTTTCTCTTTCTCTTCCGCTTTCTCTTAGCCTGATGGGGGCTAAAATTAGTTTGCAAAATACTTGAATGTCTTTAAATATGAACGCATAATAATTTTTACTAAATATGTTCCAATTTGTATGCGCATATTTGCTGTTTAGTTTCTGAGTTTAAGGCAACAGAAATGGAACAATGCAGCTTTAAATATACGAATAATACAAACAACTATGTAAAAAAAACTAAGAACAAATAAGGCTTTTTTATTTATACAGCTGTAATTTAAAAAAAAATGTATTCATAAAAACACACACACAAGCATACATGTATGCATACAAGCTCGTATTTACCTAGATGCACATGCATGGTTTAATTTTAATAAAATACTTTTATAATCCATATGTTGTATGTTGTATCTATTTGTATGAACTCTTAACCTGCCCTAGTACTCGTATGCGTAGTGTTTTATGTGGTAGTTTACAAAACGGAAATGTATGTTTTTTGTTTTATTTTCTATGTAACGCATACCGGTGCGTAGACAAATTGTTTAAGCTTGTAAAGGTTTGAATAAATTATTATCATCATTATTTGCAGTTGTGGATGTTGTAGAGTGCAAGTGTGAGAAGTTTATTAATGAGGTGAAAGTTTAACTTTTTAGTTCATAAAATACCTGGAAAATGTAAATTTCGTAGTTTTACAGAATTAAACCATCAGCTTACAAAAATGTGAAAATTTTTATAATTGAATTATTTATAACTAAAATCATGATAATTGGATGCAAGAAAATTTAAATTATAATTAAAAAGGGTAAATTTCTACTCCCTGAGAATCATGACAATCTGTATAATCTGTATCTGTATAAAAGTTAAAGGGCTAAAAATAAACTGTTTTATGAGCTTTTTAATCTAAAGAGAGGTCACCAGTCTTGTGCGTTTTTCTACTCTTGTGCCCGCAGAAATCAATCATTTCAGAATTCAATTAAAGACACGGGAATATGTTTTTTAAATTTAATTTTCACAAAAAACTACGTGCTAATTTTTTTTATTTAATTATCCCGATAAAATTAATTACCGATATTGATTATTGAGGGTCAAAGCACGTCACGATGGCTATTTCGTTACCGCTTACATAACTCTTCAGGAAACTTCTGACAAACATTTTAAATAAACTAGAGATTTTTGTCCAAACAATAAAGCAAAGACAAAAATCAAAGTTTAAGCAAAACCAACAATAACCAACAGTAATTCTATTTTTCTTTCTCTACTGTATACGGTCGACTTTTTTTCGACTCTTTTATACAGTTGAAAGAGGATGAAAAATAAAATATCAAAAACACTACGATAATTTATTTATATGTACAGACACTTTGCAAATTATTTAATTAAAGACACGGAAATATTTTTTTTTTAAATTTAATTTTCACAAAAAACTTCGTGCTATTTTTTTTTTAATTGTCCCGATTAAATTCATTAAAAAAATTTTTTTTAAATGAAAGTTGAAGCATACATACATAATAATTTTTAAAATTAATTGGTGGCCCCATAAAACGCACATGATTTCCCCGGATCTGCTGAACCGTCCTGGTTAACCATGTAAGATTTTAATTAATTTTAATTTAATAGCAATATATAACTACAAGTAAGAAATGGAAAAACCTAACAATAAAAGGGTGTTCCTGTAGGAATGGTAGTTAAACACTTGAGAATTACATGAAATGTTTAGTTCTTAGTGCGCTGTAATAATGGCAGTGAATATTAAAAATTAGAAATTAAATGGAGGTGCCATAGGTGATGTTACAGAAAGATAGTCAAAATTTTCACATTTTTAAATAACAGGGTGTCTCAATAGACTGTATTATTTTTTAAAGAAAAATAGAAACTTTTAGAAACTTCTAAATGGCGAAGAATTTTCTGTATCGATGCATCCTTGAAATTCATTATTTCTACTCAGGTCGTTTACAGCTTAAACAAAGAGACTTTTTGATCACTTGAAAAATTTGTTTCCCTGCAATCTTAAGCCCAAGAAATTATTACTTTTAGTTTTATTATTTTTTTCTTACTTTTTTTTTATTAAAAATAGATTTAAATTTTTTTCATAAGCTATTTGTTCCTGAGGCGCGTCGCTATCCCAATGGGTATAATCGTACCACAACCACTCTTTAAAGCAAGTTTTTTATTTGATTAATATGGAAATTATAGTAGGTTTCCTTCTGTCTATTGAAGCTTATGAATCAAATATTCTGCTCGCGCTGTAAACTTAAACACACAGAAATTAAATAGGTCAAATGAGGCGTGCAAGCAGAGCGTTATACCGAGAAAATGTAATTCTCATCAGAAAAAAAAATATAATTTATATAAGAAAACTCACCGTCATAAAAGTGTGCGTATAACGCATATTTGTAGACAATTTTCCGATGATTTTCTTTTATAAACCATCAGTGAAAATACACCTTTCCAACGCTTGTTTGAAGATCGGTTAAGTGGTGCTCGAGTTATAAAACCACGAACATACGACAACTTATTTTTTTATATAAAGATTAAGCGCCAGAGAGCTTTTTAGTAAAGAAAAAAAGCTGTAATAACTTACAAAATATCAAATGTAGATTGTAGTAGCGAAATGGCATTGGAGATGTTTTTTTACCCTCAATAATCAATTTCGGAAATTAAAAAATTAATCGAAATAAAAAATAGTACGATATTTTTTTAAAAATTATTTAATTGAATTATAAATTCCCGTGGTTTAATTTTATATAAAAATGTTTTTTTTTATTTTGTTGTTTTTTTTTTTTGGATACAAAAATTTTAATTGCTGTTTCCATATTACGGGCAATCAATTCCTCTGAAAAAATTTATATAGAAATAACTAAAAATTTAGTGATTTTATTTTACAAATTTGTTAGACGAGCTGATCGCAGGTAACAATGAAACAGCACATAAAATTTATTTTTTTCAGAAATTATGCATCCGAGAGCTTAAAAATTAATAAAAATACGATTTCAAGCTAAAATATAAAATTTATTAATTAATAAAAAAAACTTCATTTATTCCAAAGCTTGGCGTCTTAAAACTTAAATTAAAAAAAATTTGGCATAAACTCTAAAGTCTATTAAAAATCAGTTTTAAGACTAATAATTTCTTTAATAAAAAATCTTTTTATGAAAATTTATTATTCGGAATCAATCACGAATAAAGTGAATTAAAAAATCTTTTTTATACTCTAGATCGTAAGTAAACAAATATACAAAAGGCGTATGACTCTGTCTGGAAACAACTAATTTTAAAAAAACTAAATTTATCAGGTATACGAGTAAAAGGGAATATCTCTGCGTTTGCTTCTAAGTTTTTACTCAGAAGAGAATTTTGTTGCATAGTAGGAAATACATCTTCCGATTACCATAGTCTTGAAAATGGCGTTCCTCAGGGTTCAGTTTTAAATGTTTCACTTTTTCTTTTAGGAATCGATGATATATTAAAAAACTGTAATAAAGATGTTAAGGGTTTGTTATACGCAGATGATCTTGTTATATATTGCTCAGTTAAGAAAATTTCGGCTATTATTAATAAAATTCAAAAAACTTTAAGCAAACTAGAAAGTTGGAATAATACAAGTGGATTTCAGTTTAATAAGGGAAATACTGTAGCAATTAAATTCTCAAGACGTAAGAAAACAACATTTAATAATCATAATATAAAGATTAATGGACAAGAAATTAATTTTGTTAAAGAATTTAAATTCTTGGGAGAAACGCTCGATGAAAAAATAACGTTTAAAACTCATATATAGAAAACATAAAAGCTAAAGCTAATTCGAAACTGAATATTATTAGGATGTTGCAATGTTCTCAATATGGATCTGATCCCTATACTCTTCTTAAATATTACGCTCAATTATTCTTTCGACGATAGACTATGCTTCAATTATATATTCTTCTACTACCAAGTCCCATCTTGCGCAATTAGATTCTATACTAAACACAGGAATTCGATTCTCTCTTGGGGCTTTTAAAACTAGTCCATCCAAAACTTTACAAATCTTAACTTCATGTCCGCCTCTATACCTAAGAGACTAAAATTTTCACTTAATTTTATTTCAAAAACATACTTCTTACAAAATCACCCATTTTATAGCAAGATCTCTGATAAAAATAAATCAACTGAGAGCGAGAAATCCGAAAATTCTTCCTTTATATGTAAGAACCATTGATGAACTTAAGAAAGTCAACTCTAAATATAACATTAGTATTGAATCCATTGAAAATCGTACATATCCTCATTGTGTCCCTTGGTGCTTTTCTAATATTAACTTCGATTTTAGTTCGGCATACACTATCAAAAGTCAAATGACTCCTGAAGTAGTGCAGCAAAAATATCTTGAAATAGTTAATACGAAATATATAAACTGTTCTAAATTTTACACTGATGGTTCTGTAATGAAAGAAAAGTCAGGATTTGCAGTGCTCGGACTTATTCATAACAAAACGTATTCATAATCACCCATCAGTTTATACAAGCAAATTAGCTGCAATCATGGCATGTGTAGGCATTTTGTTGAATACTAGACAAAGATCACTTATCATATCCGATAGTAAAAGCGTATTAGAGGGTTTGCAAGATATTTTCAGTAATAATATGATTGTGCAACAAATACGAAATATGATTTCATCCATTCCGAAGCATCAAATAAATTTTATGTGGATTCCTAGTCATTTGAATATTTTAGGAAACAAAAAGTAGAACGGCTTACAAAAGAGTCTTTATCAACTAATATTTGCTCAGAATTTAAATTTCATTATTTGGAAGAACAATAACGTTATTAAGCTCTATAAAATTAAAAAAAAATATCATCCATACATTTGAAGCTCTTTCTATACCTAAAATTGATTTCATTGAATCTACTAGACTAAAAATAGGCGATTGCTTATTTTCCCATAAATATATTATTGAGAAAAAACAACCCCCTATTTGCAACTGCGGTGAAGTTTTAAGTGTTTTTCATATATTTAATGACTGTTGATTATTGCAAGAAAAACGACTTAAATATAAAATAAATGGCATTGAAATCCTGTCAAGAAATAACGAATTCGGAAAAGTTAAGCAATTCCTTACTGATATAAATTTGTATAATTCGATTAAAACCTTGTATTTAATATTGTAATTAGTATAATGTTGTCATTAGATTAAATTAATTGTAATTTTTAGGATATTATTTTACTTTATTTAATTTTATTGGTATACATACACGGCCTATATAACCTTTCTGTGTTGTGGCCTTCCAAATACAAATAAATAAATAAATAAACAAATAAAATTTGTGATCTCGTATAAATGTTATTAAAATTTTTAAATTAGATTTTTTTTACTTTAATTTTATTTTCTTTTTAGAGTAGTGATCCTTGAGCTAAAATAAGATTTTTTTTTGCTAATTTTGTAGTTGCTGTTTGTTTTCATGAAAAACTGAGTTTTTGCTGATGAAAAACATTGAGCCAAAAATGTCTTTGTACTAAAGAAATAAATTTCCACGTTGATCTTTTTTCAAAAAAAAAAAAAAATATTTTTTTTTTTGTTAAAATAATCGCTTTGAGCTAAAAGAGATTCTTTTTTACTTTTGTTATATTCAAATAACTAACTTCTAAGTAAATGAAAAAGAAGAACTGTAAACAGCACAGAATTCAATAAAACTTTGTAAAAAAAAAACTTCACACAACAACAATAAAGCAAGGAATTCAACGAAGCGATAATCTTTTAGAACATAAAACAACACAACTTTGAAAAACTTTTTTTGAAAATAATTTTTTCATTTCTCGTTTTTTAGTTTTTTCTTATATAACTAACACCACTCCAGTAAGATGTCCTTTTTCACAGAACTAAAATGGCCATAGAAAACACTTGTAGTATAGTTTTTTTTTCTATTGCTTACTTTACTTGTACAGAGAGCCAAATACTCTTATTAAATGCAAAAGTCGTAAATAGTTGTAAAGTATTCTTCAGCTGTAAATTGAGGGAGGGAGGGGTTTTACGCTGCTCATGTTTTGAAGTTAACTAAAGCATAGTGTGGAATTAGCCAAGTGGAAAACTAAATCTACAGGATTTAAACGTCTTAACAATTGTAGCTTAACAATCTAACAATACAATACATTCAAGTGTAAATTTAGAAAAGAAAAAAAAACAGTTAAGGGAAAGCAATACAAGTTAATGTCTGGTTTAAGCTATTTTTCATTCTTGGCCATCATTACATTTAGTAGGAATCAGGATATGCAATCTGATGTTCAGTGAACAAATTTCAATACAAGTTTGTTGTTGTTGTTGTTGTTGTTTTAACAAAAGATTACTGATAAAATTGTTTTAAGAAACAAATAACAAAGCGTAGATTACGACAAAAAGGTAAATGGCCAGAGTGTAGATGATAAAAATATATTTTATTTAATTCCATGCTAAAAGACTTACTGATGTGTATGAAATTTATATTAAAGTTGCATTTTAATAAAAAAAAAAGAAAAAAGAAAACAATAGAAAGAGGCATTCTGAACGCACTTAAACTTGACTTTTACTTTGAATGGCAAGAGTTGGAGAAAAAGCAAATGAGAAAATAAAAAAAATTACAAAAAAATATTAAAATATAATATTAATAACTTAATATCTAATACTTTAAACATTTAATTTTTTTATTTAGTAATAAATAGAATTTCTATTTTTTTTACACTTTTTTGGTAAACTTCAAAAAGTTTGTAAAAAAATGGAAATTTCTTTCAATGAAATAAGTTGAAAAAAATTTCAATAAAAATCAAAAAGATTTCCTTAGCAATTAAATATTATTATTGCTAATTTATACATAATATTGTTGTGCTAATTTGAATATTGCATGTAAAATTCATTTGAAAATTTAATCAAAGTGTATTAAAATTAAAGAAATTCATACAAATAAAAAATTATGTAATTTTTTTTTACCATTCAAATTTTAATTCCCGGAAACTTGAGCAACAAATTAAGAAAGTAAGTCTACATAAATATATAAAACTACTTTAATACGCGATATTTTGCCATAATGAAAATGCGTGCAAAAGTAACATTTGCTTACACAAGCCACAACATAAACAGCAACGAATAATAACTAAACATGTATAGAATGAAAGAATATATTAAAAATGCGAGGGTAGATCATATCCTTTGTAGTTTATTTTTAAATTAAATTTTATAATAAATTGAAGGGTTAAAAAAAATTCAAGTCATTAATTAACAAATTTTATTTTTAATATTTTTTAATATAATTTAAAAATCAATTTCGTCTAATATGTTCTTTGATTACTTTTTTTACCAAAAGACCGCATTTTTGAGTATTGATATTTGTTGTTCCGCAAATCTATTTTTTTTAATAAAAAAGAAAATTTTTTTTATAAAAACAACACATGTTTTTTAAAAACTAACCATTTTTCAAACCTTTTCATTAAATAGAAGCAACATTTTTTTTAACAAGAAAAAAAAAACATATTTTCTCATAGAAAATGGTAACACTTTTTATATAAAAAAAATTTTTCCATGAAGAATGTAAAACTTTTTAAATCAAAAAAGAAATATTTTTTTACTTAAATAAGCCTCACATTTTTAATGAAAGAAAAGAATTTTCTTTTCTTAAATAATAAAATTTATTAAAAAAAGTAACATTTTTTTAACCGGCAAAGTTCAAATTTTTTTTTTTTTTAATTTATAATTAAAAAAAATGCATTTATTTATTCTTTAAGAAACAGAAACAATTTTACCATTAAAAAGGAAAAAAAAATTTTTCATCAAAAACGGCAACACCTTTTACTAAAAAGAACATTTCCCAACACAAATATAAAATTAAAAAAAAAAAATAAATAAAAAAAACTTTTAAAAAAGTAACACTTTTTCTTTATTAAAAATTAATAAATAATTAATCCAAATGTGACAATTATTTTATAAAATAAAGTAGTAAAGGGTGCTGTTGTAAGCATAATAAAACTTAAAATTTTAAATAAAAACACTAGAAATTAAATTTTGAAGAAAAATTTTTTCTTATTAAACTCTGGCAAATCATAATGAAAGAACTCACGCTTAAACAAAACTATCAAATCTACCAAATTTTCTTTGAAAATCAGTCAGCAATTTGAGAAACGTACAGACGACTTTGTAATTTATATGGTGCATATGATCGTCCGTTTGAGCAAGCCATTCGTCGAACTTTGGATAGATTTCATACCACATACTCTCTAAAGAATGCAATAACACACACACGTCGAAGGAATGTGCGTATTGAAGAGAATATCGCTGCTGTAGACGAAAGTGTTAAAGAAGATCCAAAGTTATCGATTTTTCGTCGGATTGCACAAAGATCTTGGCTTACACCCGTATAAGATCCAGCTAGTAGAGAGTTTAAAGCCAGGAGACCATTACATGCGACATTACTTCGCCTATTGGGCTCTAGACAAGTTAGTAACTGATTCGTTGTTTTATCGCCAAAATGTGTTCAGCCATGAGGCTCATTTTTGGCTTAACGGGTTTGTTAATAAGCAAAATTGCAGCATATGGAGTGACACCAATCCACAATGTACCCATGGTGTGGTTACACACACGTTGGTGGCATCATCGGACATTTCTTCAAAAATTAGGCCGGATCTCACGTTAGTACGCAGTACTTGAAATATGCTGCCGCGGTGCCCATATGCCCGAAATCATTTTTAAATATTAATTCCATGTTTATTTCATTTTAATATAATTTTTTTTTTTTTTGTTAAAAATGTCATCATCTTATATAAAACAGTTAATTATTGTACAAAAAAAAATTATCGCTTTCTCCACAAAAAAGTAATATTTACATTTCTTGTATCCCTCGTTTAATCCGTCCTGTAAATAAAGCAGTAGTAATAACAAAAATTCTAAATTAACTCTTTTTGTTTTTTTAAATTTTTTTATTTTAATATTTAACTTGTTCTTATTTGTTATAATTTTTTTCTAAATCTGTACTGCGACTAAATAGAAGTTGTTCTTAAACGTAAAACTTTTTTAAAAGAAAATGTATAAGTCAACATATGTCAATGTAACAAGTCTAATACTTAAAGAAAACAATTAAAAAAACTCATAAAGAACATGAAACACTACAATCAACCCCATCACAACTTTTTGCCACAACTACAACCGATACATGTTTAAAATTTGCTTATGTTTTTTTTTTATTTGGTTTTAAGTTTGTGTGGCTGCCTGTAAGAGTTCACACACATGTTTGCCTTAATACAAGATGTCTTCTGTTCTTAAGTTTAGCGATTAAATTTTTGTGTCTTGAATAAATTTTAGTGGTTGATTGTTTCCGTCTTTGTTAAGCCGGTTTTATGACAGAGATCCTATTGTTACTAGTGAGTAAAGTTTTTATTGACAGGTTTATATGTACAGACATATGTTGCAAATATTACAAAATGGTTGTAAGAAAACTTTGTTAAAGAAAAACTAAAATATTATTAATTTATAATTGATGTAAATCGGTCGTATGATTGATATAAATTTAAATGAGGTATAAGGTGGCGTATAATTAATATATATTTTTTACCACCAATGTTTATTCTTTCCAATTTTTTTTTTAAATAACATTTTATTGCCTTTATTGCTTCAATGTTAAATTTATTTATTTCATAACAATATAATATTTAGGTTGGTTAAATAACATTTTGCAAATGTAATAAATTATACCAAATACAACAGGGAGAATCCATAACAAAACCCATTTATTTTAAACTTTATGTCCCATATTTTTTTATTTTTTGTTTGAAAAAAAACTTCTGCCAAAAACCAACCATTGACTGCAGTGATCTACTACATTTTACTTTTTTTTATTATTTTCAATACAAAAAAAGGATGTTGAGCCATAATTTTGTTCAGCTCTAGGACACCTAAATGGAAGAGAGAAAGCCTTTTGTGGCCAAATATGCTGTATATAAAACTTTCGCTTTTGTTCACTGTCCATATAAGTTGTGGCTGCTTTTTTCATTTGCTTCAGAGGCTTATGTTTACAATAGGTACAACGAATTTTATTTAACAGAACATCGAACAGCAACAAAAAATCTAATTTATTTATTTAGTTTTTGTAGGTGGGATTTCTCAATTTACTTGCATTGTTTTGTTGGGAACAGTTGTAAAATATTAACGTTTTTTTTTGCAAAAAGAAAAAAATAATAATAATAATACACATAATAGGCAGAGTGAAGCACTGCAAAACACTTTATCCTGCATTCGAGTGGCTTTGGAAACAGTGGCTTAAATTTCTTTTTTTTTCCTGAATTAATCTTAAATTACTGAAAGATAATTTTTTCGATTATTTTATGTTCAAAACTTTTCCATGAAAATTATTAAATATGATATTATCTCAAAAGGAAGCTTATTAAATGTTTTAATTTTTCTATCGAATAATTGCTCATTTTTTCAGAGGAAAACTAATGATATAAGGTGGAAAGAAATTTAAATTTTTTTCGACCACATAATTTTTAATATAAAAATTCCAAATATTTTCAAAAATTTTTTCATATAAAATTTTCAAATTTTTTAAAATGTTTTTTCTACAGAAAGTTTGCAAATATATTTTAAACCTTTCAAATTTTCAAATATTTCAAATATTTTAAATTTTTCTATAGGTAATTTCAATTTCAAATATTCGAAATTTTTCTATGGGAAAATTTTCAAATTTTTCAAACATTAAAATTTTTTAATAGAACAATTTTACCAATATTTAAATTTTTTTAATAGGGAAATTTTTCAAATATTAAAATTTTTTTATAGAACCATTTTACCAATATTTAAATTTTTTTAGTAGGGAAATTTTTCAAACATTCAAATTTTCCTATAGAAAAATTTTTCAAATATTTAAATTTTTTAGTAGGGAAATTTTTCAAATATTCAAATTTTTCCACAGGAAAATTTTTCAAATATTCACATTTTTCTATAGCTAAATTTTTTTAAATATCCAAATTTTTCTGTACGAAAATTTTTTATATATTAAAATATTTCTATAGAATATTTTTTCAGATTTTCAAATTTTTTTTGTAGGAAAATTTTTCAAACATTCACAGTTGTCTAAAGGAAAATTTTTCAAATATTCACATTTTATATAAGAAAATTTTTTATATATTCACATTTTTCTGCAGGAACCTTTTTCAAATATTCACATTTGTCTATAGGAAAATTTTTCAAATATTCAAATATTTCTTTCGGAAAATGTTCAAATATTCAAAGTTTTCTATAGGAAAATTTTTAAATATTAATATTTTGTAAAGGAAAATTTTCAAATATATAAATTTTTCTTTAGGAAAATTTCCAAAAATCCAAATTTTTCTTTAGGAAAATTTCCAAATATCCAAATTTTTCTTTAAGTAAATTTTCGAATATATAAATTATTTTTTAGGAAAATTTTTCAAATTTTAAAAATAATTTTTCTATAGGAAAATTTTCAAATTATCGAAATTTTTCTATAAGGAAATTTTTTTAGTAGGGAAATTTTTCAAACAATAAATTTTTTTTTGTAGAAAATTGTTCTAATATTTAAATATTTTTAATAGGGAAATTTTTCAAATATTAAAATTTTTCTATAGCAATATTTTTCAAATATCCAAATATCCAATCTGTACGAAAATTTTTTATATATTAAAATATTTCTATAGGAAAGTGTTCAAATATTCAAAGTTTTTTATAAGAAAATTTTCAAATATTAAAATTTTTTGCAGGAAAATTTTCAAATATATAAATTATTCTTTAGGGAAAAATTCAAAAATCTAAGTTTTTTTTTAAGAAAATTTTCAAATACCCAAATTTTTCTATAAGGAAATTTTCAAATATTTTTAAAATTTTTCTATAGGAAAAATTAGAAAAATTATGAATTATTCAAATTTAGGAAATATTTCAAATATTTAAAATAGAAAAATTTCCAAATATTAATAAATTTTCTATAGGAAACTTTTCAAAGATTTGAAATATTTTTTAAGGAAAATTTTTCAAATGTGAAAATATATTTTATTTATTTATTTCACACCACTGTATTTTGACATTTGTGCTCCTGGTTTTCGCTTTCCCAGTCATACCTTTCCCAACTGTCTTCTTTAAAATTGTAGCGAAATTTATGCTCTTGAGAAATGTTTTGTTGTGTTAAAAGTCAATGAATTGCAACAAATTGGTTGAGTAAAACAATATAATATTTTTACCATTCATTTCTTTATACACATTAATAAATTTACTATTTTTACCTCAACGAAAAACATTTCATCCCACACCTGCTTCTATCAACCTGATGGGAGATATTCTGGTTTTTCTACAGTGGAAAAACTAATAGAACCCTCAAACAATGATTAAAAAAAAAAATACAAAACAGAAAAATTTATTTATTTATGAGCATTCAGAGGCTTATTGGGTTATTAGTTCACCAAGGGTGTATTCGTTCGTGCTTTTCTTTCCAAAGGTTATTTTACTTAATACTTTCAGATACATTTTTTTTGTTTGCTTTCTTCGCTTATTTTTGCTCATTTTCATCATGGATTTATTGTATTGTTTTATTGTAGTATTTTGTTTTGAAGGCGTAATAAATTGCAATTAGTTGTTGTGTCTATTGCAGAATAACTGAGGTAACGATTCGTTAGATTCATTAGATTCGTACAGCCAGCAAATAAAAATCTTGAAATGAATGGTTTAGATGTTTTAATTTATTTAAAGATTTATTTATCGTTGTAATTAGTGAAGGTTGATGGGTTTAATTATGTCTTAGTTAATGGCATATTAAAATATAATATAAAGTTTTTGCTTTATCCTATTAAATTCTAAATTAAGGTTTTTAGTTAAAAGAGACATAAAAGACATAAAGAAAAATAGGGTGCATATAAAGACTCATAAAAAATGTTGCGTGCTATGTTTTAACCAGATATTCGATATCTGGGTGACTGTGGAACTTATTAAAACTCTCGAAGAAATATCATCATTATTTTTGGACAATAACGATTTCAAATAACTTCCCGATACGCCCAATGTCAACTATTGAACGAGCTTTTTCTGTTTTTCAACTGACACAACAATCAATGATAACCGTATCGACAAGCTACGTATTGTAGTATTTGTTTTCATGGCATACTGAGATGGGATTTTTCTCATGCCTTTTATTACATTAGATTTGCAGCAAGTAAATTCCAAACTTATCTTACAACTCGGCCATCCTGTTTATCACTGTCCCAGTGATAACTGATGTAGCCAAATAAGATCGCACGTGAAAATTAACACCCACTGCAGTGGCAAACAACAGAACGCTCCACATGATAAAAACATTTATCATCAAAACAAACAAAACGTTCAACATGATAACACAATTATCATGAAACCACACAAAACGCTCAACATGATAAAACAATTATCATGGAACCAAACAAAACGCTCAACATGATAAACACAATTATCATGGAACCAAACAAATGCTCAACATGATAAAACAATTATCATGGAACCACACAAACGCTCAACATGATAAAACAATTATCATGGAACCACACCAAACGCTCAACATGATAAAACATTATCATGGAACCAAAGAAAACGCTCAACATGATAATACAATTATCATGGAACCACACCAAACGCTCAACATGATGAAACAATTATCATGGAACCAAAGAAAACGCTCAACATGATAATACAATTATCATGGAACCAAACAAAACGCTCAACATGATAAACACAATTATCATGGAACCAAACAAACGCTCAACATGATAAAACAATTATCATGGAACCAAACAAAACGCTCAACATGATAAACACAATTATCATGGAACCAAACAAACGCTCAACATGATAAAACAATTATCATGGAACCAAACAAAACGCTCAACATGATAAACACAATTATCATGGAACCAAACAAACGCTCAACATGATAAAACAATTATCATGGAACCAAAGAAAACGCTCAACATGATAATACAATTATCATGGAACCACACAAAACGCTCAACATTATAAAACAATTATCATGGAACCACACAAAACGCTCAACATGATAAAATAATTATCATGGAACCACACAAACGCTCAACATGATAAAACAATTATCATGGAACCACACCAAACGCTCAACATGATAAAACAATTATCATGGAACCAAAGAAAACGCTCAACATGATAATACAATTATCATGGAACCAAACAAACGCTCAACATGATAAAACAATTATCATGGAACCAAAGAAAACGCTCAACATGATAAAACAGTTATTATGGAACCACACCAAACGCTCAACATGATAAAACAATTATCATGGAACCAAAGAAAACGCTCAACATGATAATACAATTATCATGGAACCACACAAACGCTCAACATGATAAAACAATTATCATGGAACCACACCAAACGCTCAATATGATAAAACAATTATCATGGAACCACACCAAACGCTCAACATGATAAAACAATTATCATGGAACCAAAGAAAACGCTCAACATGATAAAACAATTATCATGAAAACACACAAAATGATCAACATGATAAAGCAATTACAATGGAATCAAATAAATTAACCAAACATTTTTAAGACCATACAGTAGTAGCCCATTCAAAAATCTGTCAGCACACCTCTTATTAACGAACCAGACCAAGTATCGATTATCTCATTTCACAAACATTTATAGGTATAATAATATTATCCACATAGTCATTTATTTATTATCATCCTCTCCATCAGATCAAGGTACATCTTCTCTTTCCTCTTAACCTTCAATAAATTCGTAGAGACCACATAATGGTATTATTTCACAGATATACTTGAAAAGTTTTCGTGATTAACCGGTAGATGCGTGCTCAGCTTTGATTAGTACTAAATCGCCCTCAAAGTATTAATTCTGCAATCGGTGTTTCTTAATACTATTTTCTGCGACCATCCTTTCTTCACAGTCGATTCGTCTTCAGGATGTCCATCAAGGTCAAAACTTTTTCGATTCCCCAAAAAATTTCGTAGCGTAAAAGTAAATAGCAATCACTGCGGACTTTGTCACGTAACTTTGTGTTCAATGCTTTAAATCAACACTGAACAGCTAATACATGCTAATCCCAATCTCGACTCTCCAAATTCCGAAAATAATCTACAACTCTTTTCGTCTTTGATAACTCGCTCCATACTTTCTACAACAGCAAGGGTTTCTAATTCGCAACTATATTATTTTTGTTCAAGACTATTAGCCCGTCTGCTAAAGCATGCTACTAGACGTTTCTGACCTACTAGTATAATTTCACAGGCATCTGTGTGCAATTAATGGTCCTGATCAAGATCATAGACGACAAAAATCAAATTCGCCGATATTTTACATTTTAGATCATATATTGAATTTTCGTGATCTTCACCCAAGACAATTTCTGCATTATTTTTAATAATGTATTTAAAGAATAGACAATTCGTGCTTAGTTTTCGATAAGTTTTCAGAAAAAGCCAGTAAGACCGAAAAACTACACGACTTCACGCGTAGCTTATGGCGTGCTGTAATTAACTATAGCCTGAGTTTTCACTGCACCTGGAGATATACCCTTACCAGTAATTATGTGGCCGAGATATTCTATGCTACTGACAAAAAACTCACATTTGTCAAGATTGAATGTAATGTGCATATCTTCGTAAACAACCAAAAATTATTCAAGGCACCTTAAAATTTAGTCAAAGCTTCCTTCGAAAGTAACAGTATCGTCCAGATAAGCTGTTATTCTCATCCCTAACATTACTTATAAAAACTACGGGAACATTTGTTAACCCGAATGGCATCCTTCTGTATTGATAATGTCCACTAGTAGTGACATAGCCACTCAATGACCTACACTATTTGTTAATTGGGACTTTATGATATCCTTTCAGCATATCAAGTATAATAAAGAAAAAAACTTCTCTCCTACATCTATGTTAACCTTCAACCCAAGCCATTTGCATTAAACCACTACTTCAATTAAAGAATACTCGAGAGACTTTTAACGGCAGACAACTGTGAAGAGTTTCCTCTTGTCTTTTCCGTAGTTTTTTTTAGTTCCTTGAAAAATGACCAGTTTCCTGGCAATTGGCAGATAACATTTAATCTATAACTTTGCATGAAATAATAAAAAAAGTTTCGATCCACCCAAACAGATGAACTAGTTCTTCTATTTAAAAATTTTTCACGATTACTCTGATTTTCTGTTGTGCATAAATGGCCCTTAATCTGGCATAACAATTCCTGCAATATTTACACTGGGTATATAACCACTAACTTCATTAACAAGCCTTCCGTCTCTTAAACCAGAGACAATATACTTTTCTGCACAATCATCGCCAAAATTTGCTCTCCTAGCTAATGCTAACACATCAAAAGAAATTTTCTATGCTTTCATTAGGTTCTTTAGCACGGCACATTAATTTTAAATAAATATCAGACTTGTCACTTACACGTGAAAATGCGTCCCTTAGCAATTCCCTTAAATCGTTCCAAAACAATTCTTCGTTTCTAATTGATGAAAACCAAGATAAAGCTGCTTCTCCTAATCGTATAGCAGTATAGAGACTGTCGTCCCATCATCCCAGTTAAAGATATGGTCCACCCGCTCCACATCCATTATTCAATCACGAGTAGATGCCGAATCAGCAGATCATGAACCCGAAAACGCCGAAAAATACTCCGTCATATTTATTTCTGAAAAATTATCGCACTCTGCTATATTTTTTTTTCTGAAACACTTTTTCAAGTTAAACGTCACTTTTATTTAAATTAATTTTTTATTTTTCAAATTTTCTATCCCACTTCTGAAATTTTGGACAATAACGATTTCAAATAACTTCCCGATACGCCCAATGTCAACTATTGAACGAGCTTTTTCTGTTTTTCAACTGACACAACAATCAATGATAACCGTATCGACAAGCTACGTATTGTAGTATTTGTTTTCATGGCATACTGAGATGGGATTTTTCTCATGCCTTTTATTACATTAGATTTGCAGCAAGTAAATTCCAAACTTATCTTACAACTCGGCCATCCTGTTTATCACTGTCCCAGTGATAACTGATGTAGCCAAATAAGATCGCACGTGAAAATTAACACCCACTGCAGTGGCAAACAACAGAACGCTCCACATGATAAAAACATTTATCATCAAAACAAACAAAACGTTCAACATGATAACACAATTATCATGAAACCACACAAAACGCTCAACATGATAAAACAATTATCATGGAACCAAACAAAACGCTCAACATGATAAACACAATTATCATGGAACCAAACAAATGCTCAACATGATAAAACAATTATCATGGAACCACACAAACGCTCAACATGATAAAACAATTATCATGGAACCACACCAAACGCTCAACATGATAAAACATTATCATGGAACCAAAGAAAACGCTCAACATGATAATACAATTATCATGGAACCACACCAAACGCTCAACATGATGAAACAATTATCATGGAACCAAAGAAAACGCTCAACATGATAATACAATTATCATGGAACCAAACAAAACGCTCAACATGATAAACACAATTATCATGGAACCAAACAAACGCTCAACATGATAAAACAATTATCATGGAACCAAACAAAACGCTCAACATGATAAACACAATTATCATGGAACCAAACAAACGCTCAACATGATAAAACAATTATCATGGAACCAAACAAAACGCTCAACATGATAAACACAATTATCATGGAACCAAACAAACGCTCAACATGATAAAACAATTATCATGGAACCAAAGAAAACGCTCAACATGATAATACAATTATCATGGAACCACACAAACGCTCAACATTATAAAACAATTATCATGGAACCACACAAAACGCTCAACATGATAAAATAATTATCATGGAACCACACAAACGCTCAACATGATAAAACAATTATCATGGAACCACACCAAACGCTCAACATGATAAAACAATTATCATGGAACCAAAGAAAACGCTCAACATGATAATACAATTATCATGGAACCAAACAAACGCTCAACATGATAAAACAATTATCATGGAACCAAAGAAAACGCTCAACATGATAAAACAGTTATTATGGAACCACACCAAACGCTCAACATGATAAAACAATTATCATGGAACCAAAGAAAACGCTCAACATGATAATACAATTATCATGGAACCACACAAACGCTCAACATGATAAAACAATTATCATGGAACCACACCAAACGCTCAATATGATAAAACAATTATCATGGAACCACACCAAACGCTCAACATGATAAAACAATTATCATGGAACCAAAGAAAACGCTCAACATGATAAAACAATTATCATGAAAACACACAAAATGATCAACATGATAAAGCAATTACAATGGAATCAAATAAATTAACCAAACATTTTTAAGACCATACAGTAGTAGCCCATTCAAAAATCTGTCAGCACACCTCTTATTAACGAACCAGACCATGTATCGATTATCTCATTTCACAAACATTTATAGGTATAATAATATTATCCACATAGTCATTTATTTATTATCATCCTCTCCATCAGATCAAGGTACATCTTCTCTTTCCTCTTAACCTTCAATAAATTCGTAGAGACCACATAATGGTATTATTTCACAGATATACTTGAAAAGTTTTCGTGATTAACCGGTAGATGCGTGCTCAGCTTTGATTAGTACTAAATCGCCCTCAAAGTATTAATTCTGCAATCGGTGTTTCTTAATACTATTTTCTGCGACCATCCTTTCTTCACAGTCGATTCGTCTTCAGGATGTCCATCAAGGTCAAAACTTTTTCGATTCCCCAAAAAATTTCCAATACAGACTAATAAATTATTGGCATTGTACATATTATTTTAATGGTATGAAGCGAGGATGGTACGTCTCAGTCAAGTTGAGACCAGCTTGAAAATGCAAAGGGGAGATATGGTGAGTAGGTGTCACTGATAGAAAGACTTTAATTTTGTTGACATTAAAACACGACTGGATTTTGTTTAGTTTTTATACAATTTTAATAGGACACCATGGGATATTTTGCAAAAAAAAAAAAAAAATAACATAATAAAAAATAAAAATAAATTTGTAATTCATAATTTTAAAAAAATAATTTTCATTCGCAAAATAATTTTCATTCGTATTTTTTTTAAAAAAATATACATTTTAATATATTGGAAATAGCCCAGTCAACAAGCATAATTGGATCTTTTTTGGTGCTGATAAAACACTCTTCTTGTTTTTTTTTATTACAGAAAGAATTACTTTAATCCGAATAGAAATATAAATTAATAAAAATAGGCGCAAAAAGTAAAATTTTAATAAAAAAAAAGTTTATATTAGGTTCGAAGGACCAATTTATTTTAGGTTCGAAGAACCAATATATGGAATTAATATATGATAATATTTTCGAGCGTTTTTTTGACGATGCTCATTCTGAACGTTCGATTTTAATTCATTTTTTCAAGCATTATTGGTCTTATATCATAAATAAAACAAGCATTGTTATTCCCTAAGTGGTAAATTGTAGCAAAAGCTGGCGACTTCACGTAAACGTACACGAAAAAAAAAATCGAAAGATGTTAAGTTGCGTGACCTTGGATTCTGGTTCATTTCTAGAAATCAATTTACGATTGCCGTTTAGTACTAAACGACATTTCTCGCTTAAGATTTCCATTGACCATAACGCAATCTCCGCCTTAAATTTGCAGAAATAGGGTTCAAAGATTCCATCAGCGAGCATAGGGGTATTTCGCCAATCTAGCCGGACATTATTTTTTTTTTAGCCTTGTTACTTTTTAGTATTTTGTTTATCTGAAAATAATTTATTCATAGTAATAACTAATTTATGATTGTAACGACAAATTTTATTTAAAATTATAACTATTAATTTATTTAAAAGAAATTCTCCTTTGCACTAAGATGATAACAAGTATGGCACTTCTTCATCTGATTCTTCAAGGACCTCTTTCGAATCTGAATCCTCTTTAGCGTTTAGTACAGTGTAAAAGTAGAGATCGTAAAATTTATAGTGATATACTTAAAACATTTTTAGCAACGCGATGGAAACCACTCTCAAAAATCTTTTCACTTTTTATTACAAAAACTTTTACAAAAAAATCTTTTTCTTTACTTTCAAACGAAATTTTTTATCATAAAAATTCCAAAAAAAAATTTTGTTAAAAATTATTATCTGTAGCTGCTAATTAATATAGCCTTTCACAGGAAAAAAAATCGTTATTCGTTTAGACACAAAAAAAATCAAAGTCGTATACAGTCAATATGCGATTTATCCAACTTTCGTAATTTTAACAGTGTACCAAATTGACAAATCTCAAGCAAAAGCTTTAAAAATTCGGTGCAGAATTTAGTTGTCTGTCCAGCTGCATACTAAAATTAGTACATTTCGTAAAATTAATTTTTGGCCTAAGGGCCGACTAGATTTTTGATATTAACCAATCAGGCAACCGAAAAATTAGTCATTTTGTTGGACACAATTTTGCCATAAAACATTACATCAAATTTCAACTGCTCTAGAGCCCAATCGGTGAAATAGCAATACACGTATTAGTCTCATGGCTTTAGATTCTACATCCGCTGCATCTTATATAGGTGTAAGCCAAGACTGTTGTCTTCATGAAGAAAACAATTCCCCTCAGTTCATGCAATCAATGATGAACCGATATAAATGGATCTTTATACAGACTTTCGTTGGAATAGCGATATTCTATTTCTTGTGCACATTTCTTCTACGTGTTAGTGATATTTTACAGTTTAGATTGTATAGGGGATGAAAGCTGTCTACAATTTGACGGACGGCTTGATCACGTGAACGATTTATTGCAACATATAAATTACAAAGTTGTTTATAAGTTGCGTGAATTGATTCCGGATGTTCAAAGTAAATTTAGTAGTAAGTAAATTTAAAGTAGTAGCGTTGTTCAATTTCCATTCTTTTCATAGTGCTTTGCTATAGAACACTGATCAAAGACATCACTTGACAGTGTGTTTGATGGTGAACCGTTTTGTATTTGTAGAACCAGCTGCCTGTTTTTTTCACAGGGCGCATTTCTTTAATGGTTTAAATGATATTTACCGAAACTTGAGCGATCCCAATTTAATTAAAATTAAAATTTTTACAATAAATGCAGCCAGTTCTTCTAGTTGAGTATTTATTATGGTGTGACATAATTTTAAGAGACTGATGATGTGGTAAATTTTTGTTAATAATCACTATTGAGTAACATTCGCTAGAAACATTTTTAAATTTAAACTGTCAAAAGAAAAATACTAAGCTGATCTTAACATTATGTTGATCCCCTTACCTTCATTTCTTCACAAAATATTGTCTAAAATACAAACCAAATACAAGGACGTTAGTTCTAAATAAAATAGATAAGTTTGTCTGATTACACACAAAAAAAATTGTGAGTTTAAAAATGATTAAACTTTTATTTGAATTAATTAGTTATTTAAACAAAAAATGGCTAATTTTTCATATAACAAAAATGGAAACAATTACATTTAACTAAAAAAATATTTTTGTTTTTTGATTAAATGAGTAATTGTGTCAATTAAAAATTTTGTTAAATGGCAATATCAGGTTAAATATATTTTTAATAATCACAAAATTTTTTTTTGTTTTATTTTTTTACCCTTCACCCCAAAAAGTGAAAAAAGAGTATATCTAAGTTTATCATTCCGTATGTTATTTCTACAGTTTTCATATTCGACTCCCTAATGTATATATATTGTGACTTCTTATGCATAGCTAAGTCGATTAAGCGATGTATGTTTGTACTTCCGTGTTAGTGTTAAAATTAACTTTGCCGAGCCATTAGATCAGGTAGAAAAAAAGTGTCAATCGATCGCAATAGTGTCAAAAGGGATGCTGTTGGAAATCAGCATGAACGGTCCATATCCTTTGAGACAACAGGGAAAATACCACGCCTACCTCTAATTTTTTCATGTCATTTGGAGCAATAAAGTATCTCCAATCAAAAAAATAAATATAGAGAGATAGAGAATTAAAAAAAGAAAAAAAAAACTACCAAGATAAAAAATTGGCGCTCGCCCATATTTTCCGAGTTACGGGACTCTGAAATTTTTAATTTTTTTAAAATATCAATATGGGTATGATTTTAAAGCTTTTGAAGAGGTCTTTAAAAAAATACTAAATTTTTTTAAAAATGCTTAACCCATTAAGAGCCAATGGCAATTTAATGTATTTTTTATTTTTTTATTTTTTAAGTCTCGGTCACCTCAAGATTAGCTTTTTTGGCTGGAGTTACTTCACTTAACTAGATTTACGTAGATAGTGAAGAGTATATAAGATTCGGCTAAACTTTAAACTTTGGCATTAACAATAATAAATAAAAACAGAAAAAAAACTATTTTCTAAAGCTGCATTTTTTTCGTGTTTAACCGAAAATACAAACACTGACATTTAAATCCCAAAAATTGTTATCTATTGTTTACCTTAAAAAAATTGTTGGTTATTTGTTCTTGTTGTTGCTGTCGCTACAATTGTTTGAGTGTAACAAAAGATTCTATTGTTTTAAACACCATGACCGCTAATTGTGTTGATTTCATAGTTTGATTTCATGTTTTTTGTTAAGGGTCGATATTTTGTTAACATTTGCAGCAATTACAATTATTGACACGTGCAGTAAATTAAAAAAAAATATTATTATTTTAAATTGTTGGAAGGTGAGAATTATAAATAGTTTGTGAGTTAGAAGGTAAATTGAAACTCTGTTTTCTTTGGAAAGCTTACAAAAAATGTACAACAAAATAAAATCAATTGGGAGGACATTAAAACTAAAATCTTTAAAAATTATTTAAAGTTAAAAAATCTAAAATTTATGTGTTCCCAGGGGACACCCTATGTGTTTTTTGTAGTTGTTAGTGTTAACCTGTTGGTGTAGAGGATTTTGTAAGAAGATCTTCTCCATTTTCTTCTTGCCCTTTGCATAGAAAAGACTTCAAATGCTAAAGTCATAACTTGTATGGGCCACCCTTTAATTTTTTACTTTATATTTAAACACTTGTCATTGAAAAAAACAAGGTTGGCTGATTGTAAAACATCAGTTAGAGTTAAAAAACATTAAGTTTTTTTTTTGTTTGCAGAGAATTTAGTGTAAAATCTGTCCCAGGGCTGGATAAGCTATCGGTAAGAGCAACGACCTAAACAAGGCGGTTTTCCTTGGCAAAAAAATTTTTTTTTTGCTTCTTTGTTTAAATTTGCTTTACTTTAAATTTTGTAACGAGTTCATTTTTTATATGTCCTTTCAATTATACTTTTACTGAAACCTTGAAAAAAATTTCCCTCTTAATTTTTTGCCTTTTCTGCTAAATGTCGTCATATTTACTCCATCCTTTGTAATTTGTTTTATTATTATCCTGTTTCACATTTTCTTTGCCCATTAACTAATTAAAGACAATCAATTTTCTTAAATAAAAATGTCTTTAGCAGAAAATTGATTACAGCTGCAGCTATTAGGTTTAAAGCTACAAAGTAAGATGAATAAGCGCAACATTAAAAGCCATACTAAAGAAAAATTTTACTACCGATACAAATAGCAATACACAGAAATGCATAGTAAAAGACTCACGTACAACGATATTTTTTATAGAGACATAAAATCTGCCATAGTTTGGTGATTATAGTTAAAGAAATTAACATTAAGCTAAGAAAAATGAAGAGAGAAAGAAAGTAAAGACAAAATTGAAGAAAAAATTCTTTTTAATAAAATGAAAGAAGTCGTTTAAAAATGGCAACAGGCTGTGGCACTAAGAGATGAGTCATTTCTTTTAATAAGAATTTTTGGAATCGGGCTGAACTTACTGTTCAACAAAACACTTGGAAATTATAAAAAAAATCTATTAAAAAATTTTTTTTTAATTTCTTTAATGCAATTATTTCAATTTTTTAATAACATCTCCAATTGTATTACTCTATCCTTTAAAAAAATCTGAAATACTGAAATCTCAACAAATTTTTGTTAACAAATTGCAATTTACATTAACGACAAAATAATAAAATAAAGAGACGACAGGACAGGGACAAAACAGTCGATAAATAAAAAAAGAAATTATACAAAAAACCGGCGTCACCATCGTTGAGATGTCGCTTAAACATCCGTTCAAAATCAATGAGTGTGATGTACCAACGGAAATCGTACTTGTTAAAGACAGGAAATTTAAAATGAAATAAATAAAAAAACACTAACAGTAAATAGTTTATTGACTAAAAGCTAGAAAAAAAAACAGTAAAACAAACTTTTAGAACAAATTAATTAAAAGAAGAATTAAAAAAAAGCGATAAGAAAAATTAAAATAGAAACAAAAAAGCGGAAATCAACGCCTCTATTAACTATTTGTTTAAATTCTTAATTTGTTTATATATTTTTGCAAAACCCACTGCTAGCAAAACAACAACAACAAATGTTTAATAATTGATTGTACAGCAAAGAGAATTAAACAAAAATAAAAAAGTTCCCCTCTGAAGAGGGCTTAATCCGTAAGGTGTTTCCATAGCAAAGTTGAACTTATAAAAGAAGTCCACTTTTTCTCGAAATTGCCCTTTTAAAAAGAGTTTTTTTTCCAAAATTAAATTTTTTTAATTGAGACGCATTTACTTCTCATCATTAGAAAATATAACGAAACATATTCTTTAAATGTTGTCAGAAATAATCTTATACAAATGAATGTTTTAAAAAAATAAAATTTTGGTTTTTTGGTGTAACTTTTTAGAAAAAAAAAAACCAAAAAAAAAAAATTATAAAAAAACAGCAAAAAGTACCCATTGTGCAAATAGTTGTGTTTTAAAGAAAAAATATTTTATTTTTTTTTTTTTTTTTTTTTGAAAAGTCACTTTTTTTAGCAATGAGTTAATTATAACCCGCACATTTTAGTTTTCATTAAAAAGATTTTTTTTCTTTTATTATTTCTTTTCTCTTAAACAGTCATTTTTTTTTCTATCAGTAGACCATTCTGTTCTATCAAAGAGCCGCTACCTTCCATATAAAAGTAATTTTTTTCATCAATTTTCAAGGCTTTTATATTCTAATTAAAAAGATGCACTATTCCGTCAAAAGTTAATTAAACGTTATATTTTTCTATCAAAATGTCAAAGTTATTCTTATCCAGAAGACACATTTCTTGTGTTAAAAATTTAACTTTTTACGTTTAAATACATTTTCCTCAAAATTTAAAAGTTTATGCATGAGGAGGGAATTTTTTTCTATTTTTTCATTAAAATTTTAAATTGTTTCCAATAAAATTTAATTTTTTATGATAAAAATTTTTTTTTCAAAAATTTTAATTTTTGTTTATCAAAAAATTCAATATAAATAGCACCTTATTTTCTAAAGTTTAATTAAAAATACCCGCGGGTTAATTCAATAATTTGCAACGTGCTCGTGCATAAAACAAAAATAAATTATCTTTGCGTTTTGTGATATTTTACTTTTCACCATCTATAAACTGTTTAAAAGAGCCGAAAAAAAGTCAGCCGTATACAGTGGACAAAAAATAAATAAATCATTGTTGGTTGTTGTTGTTTTTCTTAAACTATGGCTTTTATCTTTACTTTATAGTTTGGACACGAATCTTAAGTTTATTTAAAATATTTGTAAAAAATTTCCTAAAAGGTTAAGTAAGTTGTAGCAAAATGGCTACCAAGACGTGCTTTAACCCTTAGTTATTAATAAATCGCGATATTTTCAAAAATTTAAATAATCTCTTATTTTATATTACAAAAGGGTCAACAAAGGTATTAAACAAACGTAATAAAAATTAATATTTATTTAAATTTCAACCGCACGTTTGAATATTTTTTCTTCGACTCACAAAACAAGTTTATCAAAACATACGTTGTTAAATTCAATTATTATAATATATAATACAAAGTATTTTTAAAGTAAAGAACAAATCGGTATTACAATATAATCTAGTAAAATATTACGAGGGTTAATTGGAAAATTCTATAATGTTTATCAAAAACTTTTTATCAAAACCTTAAAGTTACAAAAGATCCAAAACTAGTATTTTTTATTTTTACAAAATTTTTTTCCAAGAGTCGCTTTCTTCCATAAAAGTCCAGAAAATGCTGCATTTCATTCTGCTAGTGTCTAATTTTTCTTGTTTCTTTTGGAAAACGTCCACAAACATTTGAAAGTATTTTTTTCTTTCTAAAAATACTTAGAAATTCGATTAGAAATGAACGAAAAAGTCGAAAATAAATCAATTTTCATTCATTTTAAAAATCTATGCTTCAAATGCTGATTGGGAAAAATTAAAAATAGTCAATATTTTTGCCACAAATTTACTATTTCAATCACAAAATAAACACAAAATTACTAATTGCATTATCAGATTCCATTTATAGTCTAGACAATTTTCAAATACATGGGAGTTATTAATTAGATGGACTAAATAATTGACGATTTCATTAGCATTTAATGATAAATAATGGTAATGATTATTTAACATTATCATTATTTTTTTAGTAATGGTAATGCTTTTAATGATGCAGGTTTAAAGCTTTCATTGATAATTAGTCAAAAAACTAAATCATTACCATTAACTAATGCTTAAATAGTTTAAAATTTCAATTAAAATAAAATATTTAGCATTAAATGGTAGTTAAATTTTTTTATTGTAAGTTCTTTAAACAATTCCAATGAAACTTTAATGAAAATATAAAAAATCCCAAGTCTGGTTTTCCGTCATGAGACATTTAACAAAATTTACATAAAAAGCTTTGTTAGTGTGTTACGAGGGCTGCTCTATATATTTCTGGCCTAATAGTAAAAACGCGAATATTTATAATCAAAAATGGTTTTATTGTTTTTCAAAGTATTCTCCAGCATGATTTATACACTTTTGCATGCGCTCAAACCAGTTGTCGAAGCACTTTTTCCACTCCGATTGAGACACCTCTAAAATATGGTTTTTGAACACTTCAACAGCTTCTTCTGGCGACGAAAATTGTTGACCACACATTTTTTTCTTGATGTGCGGACACAAAAACAAGTCATTAGGTGCCAAGTCAGGGCTGTACGGCAGATGACCCATTAATTCGACGTTTTGGCCGGTCAAAACACTCTGGTTTGAGCCGATGTGTGAGAGCTCGCATTGTCATGGTGAACAATGATTCGTCTTCTCTTGTTGGTTTTTCGAATTTCTCCGATGACTTCAGGCAAACAAATTGTAGTGTACCACTCAGAAGTGACCGTCCTACGTTGCTCAAGCGGAACAGTCGCCACATGACCAGTTTTGCCGAAGAAACAGGCGACCATTTGCTTCGAAGTTCTTCTTCCACGAACAACTTTCGTTGGATTTTGCTCGTCTTTGAAGACCCACACGGTCGATTGTTGTTTCGTTTCGGGCTCATACGCATAGATCCATGATTCGCCACCTGTGACGATCTTATAAACGTCTTTTGAAGCACCGCAATTGTATTTTTGCAACATTTCTTTGCACCAATCGACACGAGCCTTTTTTTGAGCGACTTTCAAATTGTGCGGGATCCAACGAAAACAAACCTTTTTTACGGCCAGGTGTTTATGCAGTATCGAATGTGTGCTGGTGGAAGAAATGTCCAAGGATGTCTCTATCTCTTAGTATGCCGCATGTCGATCTTGCATTATGAGTTCACGCACGGCATCAATGTTCTCTGGCACAACTGCCGTTTTGGGACGACCTTCACGGAATTCGTCTTTGAGCGAGTTTCGGCCACGATTAAATTCATTATACCAATTTTTCACAGTGCTATAGGATGGTGCTTCATCGCCATACAAAGATTTAAGTTCATCAATGCACTCTTGTCGTGATAATCCACGTCAAAAGTTGTGAAAAATGATGGCACGAAAATGTTCACGAGTTAACTCCATTTTTTCTATATTAATTTTTTCAAGTCACTGTAAACAACACAAATAATGGTGGTACGTCAAAAAGTTTTGAAAACGATTATGCTTAAAAACGACAAACTTTCCAATGGAAATGTCAGATTGCACTTGGCATCACTTTTAAAATAGATGAAAAATCAATTACAATAACAAAAATCAAAAAAAAAATATTTTTTAATTAAATTTTTTTTTACAAAAAGTCTTTTAATTTAATAAAATTAATTTTTTTACACAAAAGTATATTATCCATTTCTCAATGGAAATTATTTTTTAATAAAATTATTTTTTTACAAAATATTTAAAATTATAAAGCAAATTAATTTGTTGAACTTTCAATAATATTTATTAGTCCTTTTTAGCTGATAAAACAATATCCTTTGATATTTTATGATTGCTTTCGATGACAGCTTATAACAAAATGTTGATTGAAGGTGTATCTTCAGCATGTTCGTTTGCAGACATTAATTTCCGTTGACTAAACAATTAAGTATTTGATTGGAAAAAATATGAAATTGTGATGAAATGAAATGACAGGTTATAATTTTGAAAATATTTAAACGAATTAATGCAATGATTTTTGTGAAACATTCATATTACCACACATGATTTGCTTTAAAGGGTGCAACATATAGTGGAAATACCTGTGTAGTAAGACGAGGTCGTTAGGGTGCCTACGTTACTATTTCTATTCATTTCATCTTTAATCCTTTTAAGATAGACTAAAGTATGTTTTCATATATTTTCTCTTTGTTAAATTAAATATTATTTATTATTCAGGCTCATTTTTTAATCCGGCCACCAATTAAGAACTTTTGTTTTGTTTTCACAAAACAAATTTTAATTGTAGTTTTTTGTTTAAAACCATTATTTGTGTCGTGTAGCCATTTCCATTAAAGTTTGTTTAATATGCCTCAAATGATAAATTATGCATGTGATGCTTTAGTAAAAAACTCATTTTTCTTTTCTAGTGGATGTTGAATGCTGTTGCAATGACATCACATAACATCAAGTTAAACACACTCACTTCTATATAAAAAACACAAATCCATATTAATGAAAAGGTGATAGAGCTAAATATTTATGTATGTATGTGTGTCAGTGTTGCTATTACAGAAACTCATAACTGCGGCAAATATGGTTGTATATGCATTCAAATTGTGACAATAACAAGCTCATTTTCACATACTTATATATCCTTTAAATATTACATTAAAGTCCTTGTTGTAGTTGCTGTCAAAGTATTATCATGTGAAATATAAAAAATAAAAAATTGTGTTTGTGTGTGCTCATGGTATGTGAAACAAAGTTAATTAATGAATTGTTAATGACATTTACAAAACATGTTTAAAAACAATTTAAATATTCTAGAAATATTCACACACACTCATTCACATATGTGTGTATGTAAATGAAAATTACTTAATCTACTGACGTATGACGAGAATCTTGTGGTAAAAGTCTAACCAGGTGTAAGTTTTTAAGACATTAATCATGCTAGAGCATGACCATTAGTTTTATAAATTCTATTAGATAAGATTAAGATCTTAATTTTGAGTAACTTTATTATAATAGAATTGTTCTGCCAAAAAAAAACGGCTTCAAAAAAATTTCAGCTATCTGTATATAACGGTTCAGAAGTTTGGCCACCTACATCAAGTTACCATTACTATTGATACACCCTTTATTTTCAAATTTATATCTAAATTTCAAGTGTTCGTACACAATGGTTCAAGGGATAGGACCATATAGATCTAATAATATCAGGTATGGGAACACTTTTGGAACACCCTTTAATTTCCAATACCAAATTGTATACTTGTTGTTGTAGCGGACTTCTGTCTAATTTTCAAGTGTTTATATATAACGGTTTATTTGATAAAGGTTAAATTACATCAAATTGGGGAACACTATTGGGACACCCTTTTATTTCCAAATCCACATTTTATACTTATTGTTATACAACACAGTTTCTCTTTGAATTTCAACCGTCTATCGACAACTGTTCAAACTATTCAGTTTGAGCATATACATACATCAAAATATAGGGTCACCCTTTAATTTCCAAATTCAAATTGTATATTTTTAGTTACAGCAGAAATAGCAATACAGGTTCCCTTAAAACTTCAGCTGCCTGTCTATAATGGCTCAAAAGTTTGGCTGCATACTTTAAATTACAACAACTATTGAGACACCCTTTAATTTCTTAATCCAAAATCTACAATTATTGGTTTTGTAGCGGACTAAGCAATACAGATTCTTTGTAAACTTTAACCGTTTGTCTACAACTGTTCAATAGTATAGGATAATATATATCTAATCAAATTAACTATTGGGGCACCCTGTAATTTATAGTTACAAATATTTGTACTTGTAAATATAACGATGGTAATAATCGACATTCTGATCAATTTTCAATCGTTTGTCTATAATGGTTAAGGAGATACGGCCATAGAGATCAAACTGCGTCAAATATGGGGCACTCTTTAATTTTTAGATTTAATTTTGCATGACTTAGCAGCTTTAGTGATACACAGCTTTTTTAATTTTGAAGTGACGCCTTTTACATTTCATAATATACATAAAAACATGTATGTATGTTATATGGGGACGCCCTTTAATTTTTAAAATTATAAAATGTTTTTAAAACGGAACCCATCTGTAACCACAGCTTTTCAAATAAAGAAACAAATTTTTAAAATCGTTGCCATAAGACACAAACATTAAGAAAAAATCAACATTCAGACGAATTGATAACCTTCTTCTTTTTTTTTTTTTTTTGTTTGAAGTCGCCTAAAAAAGGTATGGAGTAACAATAAATTTACAGAAATCTATGGGAGCTCTCAGTTATGCTACTCCTAGAAGCAAGAGTGATATAAATTGGCTATAGGGGGACTATACAGTCTAGATAGTTGAAGCAGTAAATATGGAATCATTAAAAAGTGAAAAAGAAAAAGAATATTATAAATCAACACATAGCCTTCATTTACTTGTTTACTTGCAAGCCAGTCTGCCTTTTTTCCAATTAAGCCCCACATGTGCCACACGCTGTTGTTATGTTGCTACTTCCCCACACTAACAGCTCGTGCTCTTTCTTCATACTATCAAGGCGTCTTAAACCCTTATTCTCTACTGTATTACTAAATAGACAGACAGATGCCTTCTTTAATTTATTTGTCATAGTCATCACACAATAACTGTCTTTATTTTTCGGGGGCATTGTTTTGCTCTTTTCAATTTCATTGCCTTTTTACTACAATTTTTATTTTTCCTTTACATGCATGTCCGGCGATGGGCTCCAACTTATGAACTTTATGATCTTTTTTACAGCAATTACACACCTCTACCAAGATAGCCATGAGGTTGCTTAACTTGTGTTAGCTATTATTTTATACTATCGATTATTTGGTAGCTCTATTATATACACACCACTTTGGTGGAAGTAACTTTATTATTTATGGAATATTTAAGCATAAATTTTATATACTATTTTGAGATTGTTAACTAAATTTGTTTAACTTTTAATTTTAGCCAAAATTACTTAGTTCAAACCAAAATTCTTGTTGCTAGTTTTGTGTGTAAAAATTATTCGAAAATATAATAATAATCTTGTTTATCAAAATGAAAAATTTATTATTCGGAATCTTTTAAAATTTAATTACTTTACTTTATTCGTGCTTGATTCCTTCAAATATAAATATTTCATGATATTCTCATGAAATATTTATTATTTTAAACTAAACTACAAAATGAAATGTATTACTGCGGGGAAAGCATATCCATATGGCCATTTCACTACTGCTCAAATAGCTCATCAGTGGATTTTACCCAAATTTTGTAAAGAAAAACAGAAAGTCTTATATCAAAAGCTATTTGAGCAGTAGTGAAATGGCCATATGGATATGCTTTCCCCGCAGTAATACATTTCATTTTGTAGTTTAGTTTAAAATAATAAATATTTCATGAGAATATCATGAAATATTTATATTTGGAGGAATCAAGCACGAATAAAGTAAAGTAATTAAATTTTAAAAGATTCCGAATAATAAATTTTTCATTTTGATATATTTGCATGTGCACCTTGCTTATTAATAAAAATTGTTTTTCAATTTTTATTTTTTCATTGAATCTTTCAAATACATATGAATGGTTCCCAATGGGATCCCTTATGTAGAAAAATGAAAGAAAAAATAAAAATAGTTACTAAATGTTTGCTGTGTTTTTGTGTAGAACATTTTTGAGTTGTTATTGTCTTCTGTCTTATTGATTCAATGGAATTCTCATTTAATCAATTTGGCTTTTGATATAAGACTTTCTGTTTTTCTTTACAAAATTTGGGTAAAATCCACTGATGAGCTATTTGAGCAGTAGTGAAATGGCCATATGGATATGCTTTCCCCGCAGTAATACATTTCATTTTGTAGTTTAGTTTAAAATAATAAATATTTCATGAGAATATCATGAAATATTTATATTTGAAGGAATCAAGCACGAATAAAGTAAAGTAATTAAATCTTGTTTATCGTAGTTAAATTATTGTTAAAAAAAATAATATAATATGTTTACCACAATCATGTTATGTTACCTTGAACATAATATTGTTCTGGTGAACATGTTCCTTTTGTCACCGCAAAAAGTAAAAAAAGTGTATAACTAAATTTATCATCCCGTTTGTAATTTCTACAATATCCATTTTCGTCCTCATAAAGTGTACATATATTTTGATAGTTCTTTGCATAAAGAAGTCGGTTGAGCAATGTCCGACTGTCCATCTTTCCGTCTGTCCGTTCATGTAAGTTTTAAATTTAAGTTTGCCGAGTCACTAGGTCCGCTAGAAAAAAAATGTCAATCAGTCACACATGGTGTCGAAAGAGGTGCTATTGGAAATAAGCATGATCGGTCCATGTCCTTCGAGACAGCAGGCAAAATACCAAGCATACAACAATAAAGTAACTTTAACCCAAAATATAAATACACAAGGCTATAGGCAATTAAAAAAATAAGAAAAAAAGTATCAAGTAAAAAAATTGGCGCTCGCCCATATTTTCCGAGTTACGATGTTCTGAAAATTAAAATTTTTTTAAAATATCAATCTGGGTATCATTTTTAAGCTTTTAAAGAGATCTTTGAAGAATACTAAAATTTTTTAAAAATTCTAAATGTTAAATTATATATGAGCTGTTTATTTTGAAAGTGACATAAGTCACTTTCTCCAAAAAAAAAAAAAAAACATATATAAAAAATAAAGAAAGAAATTCAAATGTTAAGAGCTGCTTTCATTTTATGTTGACCGAAGTTTTTAGTGGGGAATTAGCACCCTGAGATAGAAGCATAGTAAGTATTCTCGAGATTTAGTCTCAGTATTTTTAAAACCTTTAAAACACAGTCCTTTAAATATGTGTATCACCTTAAAAGCAAAGTGACTTATGCCACTTTCAAAATAAACAGCTCATATATATTGTTACGTTTTTCCCTTTTTATACAATCGTACGGATTCTTTTGATTGCAAATACCACTGTGGCTCATTATTCTGTATTCAAACTTTATGGTTTTTTCTGGCTGTACTTCTTGATCCTATCGGTCTTGTGTACCCTTGGTCTCGTATTTACTGAACATGCATTATAACTACAAAGGCAGCCATCCACGCTACACTACTGTGTTACTCCAGCGAGACATGAACTATTTGATGCCTTGTTTAGTAACCTTAACCATCCACAGACATCTCCACAACTCCTTTTATCCAAGCCTGTCATCGCCTTTTAATCCAATAGCAACAACACACGTCTGCCGTACACTGTTGTTATGCTTTTACACTTCCCCGCGCTAACCGCTATTGCTCTTTCTGTTTATTATAAAGGGCTTCTTTACCATTATTTGTAGCTCTTATATTAAATTGGACGTCTCCACTAAATTATCTGCCATGGCTTCACACAATAATTGACTTTTGCCTCCCGGGAGGTTTGTACTGGCTGTTTAGTAATTTTAATTGCATTTTAACAATTGTTATTTTTTCGTTGTGCGCATGTCCGACGGCGGGGATCGAACTCACGACCTCCTATTTTGCAGCACGCACCTTTACCAACGCAGCCACTGCGCTTGCTCGGGTTTTGTTAGCTAATTGTGGTATTATTCTTCCCCCCCGGGGGCACCAAGAATCTGTGCTGATCTAACCACGGCGCAGACGACGGACTTCGGGGGTATAGGGGGAACCAGTACCCCGGTGTTGCAGGCACCAAAGCTGATAGACAGTTGGGTACTGTCGGGGTTTTCTACCAGTTTCCTCTTGATAATAATTTATATTAGAATTTATAACTTAAAAAAAACGGGTGCCACGGGAACCGGTGGCCCATACAGAGAGCCGCCCATCTCTGTAGCCGGTTATTGGTTAGGTCCCTTCGGGGTACACGTGGTGTCTGTGGTTAGAAAAGTCTATATCTGCGGGTCTGGCGCGGAATTGGTGGCAAGTGTGCTGTTGCACTCTCAACAGACGGGGTTGGATAGTCTCCAACCCTCAAGCAAGGGGAACTTCATGGGCGTGCAAGCCATGTTCTTGAAGTTGCAACTCTGTTGGCTTCGTCCTATGGAGGGCGCTAGTCGACGCTTTGTATTTCACTCAGTGGGAAGACCACCGTCATGTAGGCCTTCACGGGCAGGAAGTGACGTTAATCTTGATCACGTATGTGGTATTATTCTATATACACATCATTAGTTGAATTAATTGGTTCACCACGCTCATACGGATAACAACAACAGAGGTTGCCAGATCTTATATTCGTAACAATATGTAGTACCAAAGTTTTTTTATTTTTTTATTTTTCAAGTCTCGGTCATCCCAATATTTGGTTTTTTGATTGGAGTTATTTCACTAAATTAGATTTCCATAGATGGTGAAGGGTGTATAGGATTTGGCATAGTCGAATATAGCACTCTTTTATTTTTTTCTAATTGCTCAAATCAAAGTTTATTTTACATTTCAAGACCTTTGTATTTAGAGCTATCATTAGAAACTTTACATGCACTAAATCTGCAACAGGGTCATTTCTGTACATGAAAAATTTTTTTAAAATTTTGATGTTGTTGTAGATGGTAATTGATATGAATTTTTATCTGTCTGCTGTTGGATAAGTTTGAATAAAATTTTGTGCGGAGGTCCCTTAGAACCTTGGTTTAAATATAGAATATACTTTTTTTTCGTAAAGATAAGTCATTTCGTAGAGAAACTAGAGATATTTGTGTCAATGGAAAATTATTAACACTTTTTACAGAACTCTGCAATAAATATTTCAAAGTACATTTTTATAAATTTGAATTTTAAGAAAATTATAAATATCGAGCAGACGAAATCGTGATAACTGCTGGTGTTAAATACACTTGAAACGTTTGATATTACAAGCCATCATCTACTCTGCCATAAACTACACTGCTCTTTGCCATTAACTGTTTTCATTTTATAGTGTAATTATTATTATTCTGTGAAATAATCAGAATTTCATAACAGTTCTACTTTAATTCCTTCTCTTTCATTACTGATTATTTAAATCAAGATAGTTTTTGCAATGATTAGCCTTTGATGCTTTTATTGTGTTACAAATGTTTCAGGAGAAATTATTGCGAAATTTCAAAAGATTTTACTATTTCTGTATTTGTTCCTCAATAGAAGAAACGATAACAATTTAATACTCCTTAACTTAGGCATTCAGATGCAGGAGGCCCTAGTAATTTTAATCAGCTTTTGAATGAAAAGTTTCCTTTTCAATTGCCAATATCCTTTTAAAACAACATAATACAACATACTTAACAAAAGTACAAATATAAAATCAAATGAGTTTACGACCTGTGTTTAAGAGACTTCTTTATGATTTGCAAGTGTTGCATGTTGCTGCATGTTGTTGTTGTTGTCCAGTTGATGGATTTGTTGCCTAAATTTCTTGAAATGTTTACAAGGCTTTAACCTATTTTGTTTTATGTCAATAAATTTTTGATATTGTGTTTTAAAAAAAGGTTTATTATTATTGGAAACTTTGTATTTCATTTGCCTTTGTTGCACTTTACCTGTTTGGCATTTGTAAGTTTTTGAGGTTTATACTTTATGCACAGAGATCGATTTCGAAGTTTATTTATTTGTTTGGCATTTGTAAGTTTTTGAAATTTATACTTTATGCAGAGAGATTGATATTTCGAAGGGTATTTATGTGGTAAGAAACTTTTGATGATTTAAGGAGAACAAAATTTAATTAAAGTCATTTGGGTTACAAAGAACTTTTTTGTGTTTTCCTTTTGTTTTATTAATAATAATAATCCCATTAGCTTCATGTAGTAAAGCTGTAGGCTATTTCCTGAATAATCAAGTTTATATGCTCACTGAGGTTTTTGTTTTTATTGAGGTCGCATTTATTTTTCAGTCGATATCGCTTGCATTTATTTGAAAGGGTATTCGTAAAAATGGGCTTTATGATACCAGCACCAGGGTATTAAGAATTTGGAATCTGTACTTTTACTTTTTCGATCTGCCTTTCATTTTAAATATTTCAAAAGAACTAATCTTTTTGCAAATACTTTCTACTCGTAACTGACGATCAATGATGTCGACACTGCGCGAACGCTCTTCAGATGATGCACAAAGTACGCCTGTATATTTTTTAAAGGGGTTTAGGAGACAAAAAGAATAATTTCCGAATGATTCGGCACATTTGATAGTTTCAATAGTGTGCTTAAAAACTATCGATATCATAGTTTCGATAGTTTTTTTAAAACCATCAATACTATCGATTTTTTTAAGTGCTAACTCCAGACACTATTGCTGTCCCATACTATCGCTTTTGTAAAAAAAAGCTATTAATATTATCATTATTAATATTATCATTATTTTTAAATACCATCAATTACATAACCTTCAGCTAAAGGGAGCATTTGACTAGAAAATCCAGTGAAAGCACAAAAGGAGCTCATGTTACTTCATATTGTAAGTTTAAAATTGTCCTGTCAGTCTTAATAAAAGCAGAGGATTAAAGAGTCAAAATTATGACGGCTTAACAGAGACTCTTGGAATTTTTGTTTGGGCATCGTTTGGTGCTGCAGAAGTATAATCTTCTTCTAAATTTTACAACGATGTAATTTAATCGGGATCCGAACTTTATTCACTTTTAGTTTTTTATGAATATATATTGTTAGGTTTTTCCCTTTTTAGACAAACGTACAGATTCTTTTGATTGCAAATATCACTGTGACTCATTATTCTTTCTGTATTCTTTTACTTTATGGCTTTCTCTTACTATACTTCTGGATTCTACCGGTCTTGTGAACCCTTAGTCTCGTATTTACTAAACATACGTTATTACTACAAACGCAGGCATCAACGCTACACTACTGTGTTACTCCAGCGAGACATTTTTAGTAACCTTAACCATTCACAGACATTTCCACTTTTCCTTTTATCAGCACAGTCATCTCCTTTCATCCAGTAGCCACAACACACGTCTGCCGTACACTGTTGTTATGCTGTTACACTTCCCCGCGCTAACCGCTACCGATCATAGTTTTAATTGTAAGGGGCTTCTTGACAATTAGCTGTAGGTCTTATAATAAATTGGACGTCTCCATTAAATTATCTGCTATGGCTTCACACAATAGTTGTCTTTTGCCTCTCGGGATATTTGTACTGCTGTTAATTAATTTTTAATTGCTTATAACAGTTATTATTTTTTTGTTGCACGCATGTCCGAATGCGGTATTGAACTCAGGATCCTCTGTTTTGCAGTACGCACCTCTACCAACGCAGCCATTGAGGCTGCTCAGCTTTTGTTAGCTAATTGTAGTTTTTATTCTATACACATACCATTGGTTGTTGAATTAACTTATTCAGCACGCTCATGCGGAAACAGGGGTTGTCAGATTTTTATTATTCGTAACAATATATTCATTTCATAGAAATCCACTATTAAAATTGTAATGCGTTTTATTTTGAGAAAGAATTTGATACTGATTAACTCAAATATCTTAAAGTCATTGTGAACAGATGTGATCAAGACACTTGCCAAAATCGTTGACTAGCGCCCTTCACTGGTGTAGCCAAAGAAGTTGCATAATTAATAATTTGGGTTTAAGGACCAATAACTCTCCTTTGCTTAACTGATTGGAGGCTATTCAAACCCGTCTGCTGAAAGTACAAGAGCACACTTTGTTTGGCACCACACTTTCCCCTTCAGAAATCAACCTTAAGCTACAGCCACCTTAGAGACCTCACCAATAATCGGTTAAAGAGATGGGCGGCTCTTTGTATGGGCTACCCGTTTCTGTGGCTCTAGTCTAACTAAGGACACTGGTCCGTCTTTCGTCAAGTATTATCGTGCTTATACAGATTTGGCGCCTGCACACAAGGGGACTGGACTGGGACCAGGGAAAGTTACTGTAGACAACAAAAGCACACTGTATTGAAACATGGGATTTAAAAACGAGAATTGTGTATTCTACCTTACAGTGGTCGTCGATGGCGGCATAAATCGAAATCAAGAATTCTGCTTGACCGTATCTTATGACAAATCCAAAGCCCCTGTTGGCGCAATACATCACATACCGTCTGGTGTACATGCAACTGGTAACGTTGTAGCTTAAATACGGATAATCGCCTTCTTTTATAATGACCCTTTCATAAGGGACACGTACCACCGACTCTGGTATTGCAAAAAAAAACTTTACTGTCTGATAGAAGCAGACCAGATATGGTGGCTTGAATAGGCAGACCAGGTCTAGTGTTTTGATAATTCTATACAAGTTAATGGTAACGGGGCATATTTTGCGATCAAAAATCATTCTTATCCGTATTAGCACTAGGGTAGTAAAAATAAGCGTTCAAGTTGTATCTAATGTAGAGTACACAGGCTGAACCAAGGGGCCCCAAATAATATGGATAGTAAACATCTCTAAATTAACTTGGCGTCTAAAAATGTTTAACATTGTGCTGGGTCTTTGGTTGTAAGGGCTGCAGTTGTATGAGTGGCACTAAAAGAGCAAAAAAAAGCAAAATTTGAAAGGAGGAGTTCGGGGCATCTTAAGCTTACTGTTCTTAGTTTACGAGGTCTTGTAAGTTTTTATTGTCTTTTTTGGAAGGGAAATGCATCTAGAAGATCACAAACCAAAGTGATACGACTTGCTTGAGGCCTCTTTTTATTTCATTTGTTTACATATGTCTTTTTGACCAGCTGTCAACATTGTTTTAGATATTTTTCTAGGCAGGTTCAGTGGCAATAGAATCATACCAAGACAGCGAAGCCTAGCCAGTGTTAAAAGACAACATACCAGTCGATTCCTTATCGATGTGGTACCCAATGTGGCGTATGAAACATGCCCTTATTTTAATCTGCGTTCAGATCCCATTTAAAGTTTTTCCTGGTATAAGACAGTGCAACATCAAGATTCATCTTCTTACCTTTTTTATTTTTGAGATTATACTCAATTTACTTGAGCTCTGCGCTCTTAATTACGTTCGCTTATAGTCATGACATCGATCAAATTTGCAATCAAAATCCTATTAATCTTTTCACTTAACCCTAACCGGTTACATTGGTAGCGTATATAAACAAAAATATACACTACGCATCTGCAGTTTTCATTTCCTTTTACAAACAAAATTAGGATCAAAAGTTGACCATCCTGAATAAGTAGTTTCTTAAGTAACTATACGCCTCGGGTTTATGGATTAGATAAGATTTTAACTCACCGTTTTAGCTATTTCCCAATGTTCGTTTTACAAATACATTCTCTGCAGGTACGAGGCCTACTATATACATTTCTGGCCTGGCAACACTGAGTGCTGCCAAGTGAAATCTGACATTTCCATTGGAAAGTTTGTCATTTTTAAGCATAATCGTACTCAAAACGCTTTGACGTACGACCATTATTTGTATTGTTTACAGTGACTTGAAAAAATTAATATACAAAAAAATGGAATTCACTCGTAAACATTTTCGTGCCATCATTTTTCACAACTTTCCACGTGGATCATCACGACAAGAGTGCATTGCTGAACTTAAATCTTTGTATGGCGATGAAGCACCATCCTATAGCACTGTGAAAAATTGGTATAATGAATTTAGTCGTGGCCGAAGCTCGCTTAAAGACGAATTCCGTGAAGGTCGTACAAAAACGGCTGTTGTGCCAGAGAACATTGATGCCGTGCGTGAACTCATAATGCAAGATCGACATGCGACATACCGAGAGATAGAGACATCCTTGGACATTTCTTCCACCAGCATACATTCGATACTGCATGAACACCTGGCCGTAAAAAAGGTTTTTTTCTCGTTGGATCCCGCACAATTTGAAAGTCGCTCAAAAAAAGACTCGTGTCGATTGGTGCAAAAATACGATTGCGGTTCTTCAAAAGACGTTTATAAGATCGTCACAGGTAACGAATAATGGATCTATGCGTATGAGCCCGAAACGAAACAACAATCGACCGTGTGGGTCTTCAAAGACGAGCAAAAGCCAACGAAAGTTGTTCGTGGAAGAAGCACTTCGAAGCAAATGGTTGCCTGTTTCTTCGGCAAAACTGGTCATGTGGCGACTGTTCCGCTTTAGCAACGTAGGATGGTCACTTCTTAGTGGTACACTACAATTTGTTTGCCTGAAGTCATCGGAGAAATTCGAAAAACCAACAAGAGAAGACGAATCATTGTTCACCCTGACAATGCGAGCTCTCACACATCGTCTCAAACCAGAGCGTTTTTGACCAGCCAAAACGTCGAATTAATGGGTCATCCGCCGTACAGCCCTGACTTGGCACCTAATGACTTCTTCTTGTTTCCGCACATCAAGAAAAAAATGCGTGGTCAACGATTTTCGTCGCCAGAAGAAGCTGTTGAAGTGTTCAAAAACCATGTTTTATAGGTGTCTCAATCGGAGTGGAAAAAGTGCTTCGACAACTGGTTTGAGCGCATGCAAAAGTGTATAAATCATGCTGGAGAATGCTTTGAAAAACAATAAAAAGATTTTTGATTAAAAATTTTCGCATTTTCACTATTAGACCAGAAATATATAGAGCAGCCCTCGTAAGACAATTAAAACCATGACCGCTATTACCAATATAGCAATAAATGATACCGTATGGTTGGATAATTTGAACACTAGCACTTTTCCTCTGCAGTGTATCACTTTAATAAAGAAGGATGTTACTTGTGGGGCCTCTATATTAAACATTCGCTGACTGGTTATATTCTCCCCTTGTAAGCTGGGTATTGAATTTGAGCTGCGAATTTCAGTCTTGAGTCTAACCATAAGCCCACGTATTTTACAGCACTCTGGTTTGCAATTTTCATATCTTTTAGCTCCATCTTTATTTCGAAAGGGACATGTCGCCCCATTACCAATAAAAATCTATTTTCTGTAAAGCACGGGCGCTCTTCATGTCTTAGTCCATGCCTTCTACAATTCTAGCCCCGTATAAAGCACTAAGCAGGTCCCGAGGTTATGTGCTTTTCCTTCAGGTCTCTGCTTTAATAGTAAAAGAGTTCCCTGTCGATCAGTTTACTCTCACTGTTCCCCATAATAATAAAATGTTTACGCCAGTAAAAGGAGACTGATGAATCATTTCAAGTTTCTATGTTGAATGAAATAATTTTATATTTTCTAAAAATTTAGATAAATGTTTCTTAGCAATCTGGCTTGAACTGCCAGTAAATTTAAATTTTTAAAATAATTTTATAAATTAAGAAAAAAAATTTTAAATAATATTTAATTTTTTTTTAAACTGTAATTAAATGCTTCTTTATATTTCAGCTGCTCTCGTTGTCAGCAGCCTTCTGAAAAATTCAAAATGTCATTTTAATTTTAAAGAGATTTTATTTAAAAACCATTCAAACCGAAACACATTTGTTTAACAAATTTCCTAAACAAATCAGTTCAAATTGAATTTCATATAAAAGTCATGCATCAACTGATTTCTGTTTATGTCTTTTGGAAAAACGAAAAAGGTCTTAAATGAAATAAAGCAAAAAGAAAATAAAAGTAAACGACAAAATTTTATTATCAAACACATTTGTCTTCCACTTGTCCAACGTAGAAAAAAAGAATCATTTGTTGACAACAATAAAAAGCAACAAACAAGTTTACATAATAGAAAAAAGAACACACATACATACATACATACACATCCCAAATTCTATGTAATAAAAGTCCTTCAGAAACATCTTCAGCATCACTCAAAATCTGTTTAACACATAAAAGATGTTTTACTCTTAAAAGGATGAATGTGAAAGAATGTGTTGTTAACATGTGTATATGTATATGCGTGTGTGTGTTTGTAAAGGCCAAAATAAGAAGCAACAGGAAAGGAAATATTTGAATTACATGTATGTTCACACATACACATACATACATATTTTTTATGATTATTGTAAGTAGTTTGTATTATTTTTACAAAACATTTTCAAGACAATATAGAAGACACTGACATGACCATGAAAGCAAGACAAATAAATAAATATAACAAAAATAATAAATATCAAAAAAAAAAAAAATCCTTTAATACCCAACAGTAAACTAAACACATAATTTAATTTTCCAAAATACTTGAACACAGTAACTCAGAAACACAGAATGGTCAAAGGAAAATAAGAATAAAATAAAACGACAACTTAAAATATAAAAACTAACAAGCAAAAAGGGATTTTATTTGTTTTTTTTTTTTGTTTCTTGTATTTTTTATTGTTAAAACTACTTTAAGGTAAGAAATAATTTTATACAAATAACAGCATAACTCTGAAGAGACACTTTTGGGAATAATACAGGATTGTTTTCTTTGTCATAATAAATTTGCAACAAAAGTTGGAAAGAAACATAAACTTGAGAAATACAAAGGAAAATTTTTATTTAATTTTAATGTTAAACAAAACGTTTTTTTTTGTTGTTGTGTGCCAAAACAATATAACTCGCTGGGTATGAACTCAAAGCAAGTGCAAAGTTAATTTTGAAAAAATTTAATTTTTAAAGCATCTTCAAAAAAGGAGAAGGTTTTAATTCGCCGCCATTACTGAGTTGATTTTTAGCGTTATTTTTAATTGGGATATGATTTTTACGGACTTAAAGGATTTAAAAAAACCTAGAGTTTTAAAAATTAAAGGGTGTCGCAATGCAACAGATAAGATTTTTTACATGTCTATTAAACCGCAACAGACACATTTATAAAATTACATTAAAGCTGAGATTACTGTAGCTTTCAATAACAAAAATTATAAAAAAAAATAATCTTAAAAAGAAAGGGTGTCCTCATAGAAGACGCCATTTGATTTATATAACTCTACGATTTGGTGGCATGTCATAAGATTTAAGGACATAAGGTCCTCGGACTTTATCTTGCACTCATAAGTAACATAATGTCAATTGACATCATGTCGCCTTGAAAAGCATCATATTTTTTTTGGACATTATGAAGTTTTTAAGCATGGACATTAAGTAGAGTCAATCTTTTTATCGACAAAATGGTTGTCAAAATCGTAATCTACGACGAATTCTAAGAAAATTTTCCCACTAAACCATGTGTCTAAAATCAAAATCGAGTCTCCGATTTTTAACGAGAGAGTTATGTTGTCATATATTTATTTTGTTCTAAATATTTTAAAATTTTATAAAGTCTTCTAAAAAACTTAAAAAAAGTAATTATGTTTTAGCTTATTCGGAAGGAAATTTCATGAATGATCGTTGTGATCTTTAAAAATAATTTAAATATTTATGAAATTTTTGTATTAAAAAAAATGACCCACTCTAATAAACAAAGTAACCTTCAGCTATTTAAATATAATAAAAAAATCACACAATAAATTTTAACTGCACTAATTACTTCAACATGATAAACTTAGCTTACGATGGCATTTTATCGGAGCTCCCATTCACTGCAAACATACCCTATCAACACTTGCTCAATTACATAGAATTTGATAATCCACCAGCTTCCTGATCTACAAATTCCTCTTCACATTCATGGAACCGAGTGGTTTGTGCAACTACTGACTAAAGTCTCACGTCGAACTATTAAAAAAAATCGCGATGGTTTTATCGAAGTCAAAGTTAAAAGCCGAAACGTAACACCTAGGATTGATAGCAAGAAAAACCTTAAAAATAAGTAATGTGGAAAAACAATAAAAAGGAGGCGACTGGTGACTTAAAATGCAACGCCTTTTAATTTTTGGATCATTTTGAAAAAAAATTTGCGTATACAAAATGACTTTTAAAGACATTAACAAAATATTGGAGAAATTTAAACCTTTTTTGAAAGGAAAAATATCTACTCACATGTCCGCCATTTTTCTTTTTATTTTCAATTTAATCTCACTTTGATGAAGGCTATAGTGCAATTATTACACCTAAATAAACTACTCTTGTTTGTGTACCTTAACTTAAGCTTATAAAAACAAAACTTTCTCGTATATTACGATTTTACAACCGCTTGGTGATTTTTGTCGATCCATACAAATTGAAGTGCCCCCGCCCCTAATGGACTTAGTGTCACTTATGAAAGTGTCATAATATCCGCAATTAAAACAACGACGGCTTTGCTTTCAAAAGATTTTCATAACGTTCATAATATCCTTGGATGTTACATCATACCAGAAAGTGACATAAAGTCCATGGACATTATGTCGCACAACGATGCAACATAGTGTTCAATAACGTAGGGTTATAACGTCTATGAATATAACTAGTATACTTTATGGTATTTAATGTTAGAAAGATGTAAGCCAGCAGAAAATGTTAAGTAAGCGAACGCGGTGTTGATCATTCAATTGAGGAAAAAATCTCTGCTCCCGGCCGAAGGCCAGCTATTCAGAAAGTCTTTAGTAAGCCAAGCTGCTCTTTATTATACCGTAGAGGAAAAATATTTCCGACCAGGCGCAGGCTGCAGGCTCCCAATTCACAAAATCGTTGGAAAGTGAAACCACTGTTGCTTTAAGTGCGGACATTATGACACTTTCAAAAGTGACACTTTGTCCATACTAAAAATGACACAATTTCCATTAAGACCATAAAATTATTTAAAGCGACGTATTGCCCATTGACTTTATATTACTTATGAGTGTAATACCAAGTCCATGGACATTATGTCTGTGGACACTATGACATGTCACCTATTTTTAAAGGGTTTTTGTCAAACGCTTGCATGTGTTGCTCTGTCCTGAATAACAACAAATATAAAATTTAAGATTAGAAATTAAAAGGAATTATTTGCTGCAAAACGTTCTTAATAAATCATTTATTTATGAAGGCAGAAAAAGTTCACAAAGTGTCGTTTTTATAAAAAGCAGCAGAAAAATATGCAATCCTTCCATAACTAAAGTCCTATTTTTTAAAGCAAAGCGATTTTAGGGAATTTTTTTGATAGTTAAGCAGTGGATTAAGCACGATTTTCAACAAAAAAAAAACTAATCCTTTTATAAAATTAGGAATTGAACTGTAGATATTATACATTAATTAAAAATGAAATTAAGACAAAATAAATTTCAGGTAACTTACAATATCCACAGATCACCTCCAATTAAAAAATAAATAAATAATGTAAATTAAAAAAAAAAAAACGTAGGGCATAGCTCATATACAATCATGCTTAACTCATAACACTCAATACGATACTGAAACAGCATCTATTATGATGTGAGTAAATAAGTAAGAATGAATAAAAAAAAATTAAATAAAAAATAAAAATTCCATTCTTGACCAACCTAGGGTTGCCACAAAGCAAGAACAAATGTACAAAACGAAATACATAATAATAATAATAATTTAGTTTGTGTGTAGCTTTGTGTAACTTAATTAATATTGATATGAGTACTCCTAATATTATTATTTGCAAAGTTATTTGGTTAAATAGATGATGTTTACAATGTATACAACCAATGGTAGATAGATACGAAGAATGTTGATGAAGGATGTAGAGATCCAGATATGCAGCATTTCATTCTGCTGGTATCTAATTCTTCTTGTTTTCTTTGGAAAACATTCGCATACAGTTGTAAACTAAATTTTCTTTAAAAATAAAATAAAAAGGTTCTTATAAATTTAAAATAGAAAAAAAATACCAATTTCAATTAATTTAGAAAAAAATACTAGAAAAGCACAGATTGGATTTTTCCTCAAAAATATACATCTTCAAAAACAGTTTTTAATAATTATGTATTTCTTTAAAACTGCTTTTTGTTTTAGAATGGTTTTTGAACAAAAAAAAAATCTTGTCTTAAAAAATAGAATATTTTTAAATAAAAATTTATTAAAATAAATTTTATCGAAAAAATTAAATTTGTAAATCCTTAAATTATTAATCAAATAACTTTTTGTTTATTTTAATTTCTATTTTATTTTTATTAGTTTTTGTTTTCTTATTGAACACATTTTGTTTAAAACACAATTTAAAAACATTTTCTTTTATATTTAGTCTTGATATTTGAATTGACTATAGTTTTTAAATTTTATATAATTTTTGTTGTTGCTGAGAAAATTTTGTTTAATTTCAATGTTTATTTTTTAGAATTATTTAACTTTTAAAGCTCTTAAGCAGCTTCGTTTCCTCTGAGGCCAAAATGTCAAGTGTCCTGTTGAATTCGGTATCTTTATTTATATGTGTGTGTGTGTGTACATGTGTAAATTTACCAACACTTAAACATGCAATAAATACACACTTATATACGTGTTTATACTCTAAATTTGTTTAATGTTTAATTTAGTCAAATTCTAAGTATTTGGGTTGATGTTTAAAGTGCTCTTGTCCATTAACTTTTATCGTGTTGATGGTAAAAATTTATGTCTGGTGTATGTTTAAGGTTTTTAAGTTTTTTTTTAGAAATAATATTTTTTTTCATTCTGCACTTTAAACTCCATTTGCATTTTGCACTTGAACTAGATGTTAACGAATAAGAGGATTTAAGTTCACTCGAATAAAAGAGTTTTTTTGGCTTTCTAATAGAATACGTGTTCTAATCATTTTTTAGGTCACTTATGTACATTAATTGGAAGCTGAAATAATACTGGTACCAAAGTAGAGTGTTACAAGGGCTGCTTTATATATTTCTGGCCTAATAGTAAAAATGCGAATATTTATAATCAAAATTGGTTTTATTGTTTTTCAAAGTTTTCTCCAGCATGATTTATACACTTTTGCATGCGCTCAAACCAGTTGTCGAAGCACTTTTTCCACTCCGATTGAGACACCTCTAAAACAGCTTCTTCTGGCGACGAAAATCGTTGACCACGCATTGTTTTCTTGATGTGCGGAAACAAGAAGAAGTCATTAGGTGCCAAGTCAGGGCTGTACGGCTGTACGACGTTTTGGCCGGTCAAAAACGCTCTGGTTTGAGCCGATGTGTGAGAGCTCGCATTGTCATGGTGAACATTGATTCGTCTTCTCTTGTTGGTTTGTCGAATTTCTCCGATGACTTCAGGCAAACAAATTGTAGTGTACCACTCAGAAGTGACCGTCCTACGTTGCTCAAGCGGAACAGTCGCACCTGACCAGTTTTGCCGAAGAAACAGGCGACCATTTGCTTCGAAGTGCTTCTTCCACGAACAAATTTCGTTGGATTTTGCTCGTCTTTGAAGACCCGTCTTTGACAACAATCGATGTTTTGTTTCGGGCTCATACGCATGGATCTATGATTCGTCACCTGAGACGATCTTATAAACGTCTTTTGAAGCACCGCAATCGTATTTTTGCAACATTTCTTTGCACCAATCGACACGAGCCTTTTTTTGAGCGACTTTCAAATTGTGCGGGATCCAACGAGAACAAACCTTTTTTACGGCCAGGTGTTCATACAGTATCGAATGTATGCTGGTGGAAGAAACGTCCAAGGGTGTGTCTATCTTTCGGTATGTCGCATGTAGATCTTGCATTATGAGTTCACGCACGGCATCAATGTTCTCTGGCACAACAGCCGTTTTTGGACGACTTTCACGGAATTCGTCTTTGAGCGAGTTTCGGCCACGATTAAATTCATTATACCAATTTTTCACAGTGCTATAGGATGGTGCTTCATCGCCATACAAAGATTTAAGTTCATCAATGCACTCTTGTCGTGATAATCCACGTCGAAAGTTGTGAAAAATGATGGCACGAAAATGTTCACGAGTTAATTCCATTTTTTTTCTATATTAATTTTTTAAAGTCACTGTAAACAACACAAATAATGGTCGTACGTCAAAACGTTTTGAGTACGATTATGCTTAAAAATGACAAACTTTCCAATGGAAATGTCAGATTGCACTTGGCAGCATTCAGTGTTGCAAGGCCAGAAATATAAATAGCAGCCCTCGTATACTTATCGTTCTAGTTAAATGAGTTTTTTTATTTATCGTTAGAAAAACCAAAGACGAGTCTGAAGGGAAATGACTTCTTAGCGAGATATCTAGCAAAAATATAACGCTAATATTCTAAGAGGTAACAGAAGCTGTGTTTAGAAGAGACGTAGTAAAAAGATTTATATTGCGAGGATATTAGCAGAAAGATGTAGTAGAAAAAGAACTACAAAAAAAAATCTTTTATTGTAAACTTTTTTCTAAAAATAATTTTTAAACAAAATCGGAAAACGTTAAAATAACTGACCACATTCATTTTGAATAAACAAGTACCAGTAAAGATGTAGTAGGTATAATCAATTTAAGTTAATGCGATTATAGATAATTCGAGAACATTCATTGCTGTAGGAATATTTAGGTTAAAATTTCGAAAGATATACTTAAGAGTTTTTTTTTTATTATACACCCTTGAATTGTGTAAAATGACAAAGAAATTTGGACATGTTATCACAAAAAATATAAACAAGGGTCCCTTGCTCAATCACTTTTTTCCTTAGTAAAATAAGGAATTTTTTTTTTTTCTAACTAAAAATAGAAATAAAGTGCGATGAGAAGAATATATTACACCGACAAAAAATTTATCAGATATAAGATATAATATTCGAGCTCGAGAGAAGTGACTTTGTATATCTCCAAGGAAAATAGTCTATCGGCGTTAAGTTGTACGATCTCTGAGGCCAATTCACGGGTTCAAAACGTAAAATTATGCAGTTACCGAACGCCTTCTTCAATATATCAATTGTGTCATGAGCTGTGTCTAAAATGTCTACCATTATCTTTAACGTTCTGACTAGCATTGTTTCTAAAGAAGAATGGAAGAAGTAATAAAAAAGCACATCAAAACAAACAGTAAGTTGTTTTTCATATAACGGTATTTTAATCTACACTTGAGGATTTTTATCACTTCAAATGTAGTAGTTTTGTTTATTGAGGTATCCGCTCAACAAAATGCGTTTAAGAAAACCAGTATCAAGAGTAATTTTCTTTTGGGCACAATCTTCGAATTTACGCCTTGTAAAGTGATCGCAAAACTAACTGAAATACCAAATTTAGATACACACAAGTCATTTAATAAGCAACAAAATATCCGCTACTTAAAAAGTGTAGCCAACTTAAAGTTCTAGAAAAACGTCTTTTACTCTCTCTTCTCACATGAATAATTTAAATTCTTTGCAAAATATATTTTAAAGACATGAAATCTTCTTAAGTAAGCTTAAGGATGTTTTCATGGGACTAATATACATACTCGTATAATATAATAAAATATTAGACATTAAATAAAATATGTAATATTTTTGAATAAGAAGAATTCACGCAGAGGCAAGGTCTCAGTTATAGAATTCTTTTGTATAATGCAGAATGGTCACCGTATATATATGCAAGTATTATTTTTTCATATTTTTCTATTGCGCATTACCCGCAGTTTTTGTTTTTTTCAATATGGGTTTATTTTCTTGCTTATGATTTTTAATATGGATGTGTGCATATATAAATGTAGACATTCGTCTTAATGTACGTTTGAAAGTATCTATGTATGTATGTAAGTATGTATGTATGTGTACATGTACGAGGGCTGCTATATATATTTCTGGCCTTGCAACACCTCGTCCAAAAACGGCTGTTGTGCCAGAGAACATTGATGCCGTGCGTAAGCTCATAATGCACGATCGACATGCGACATACCGAGAGATAGAGACATCCTTGGACATTTCTTTCACCAGCATACATTCGATACTGCATGAACACCTGGCCGTAAAAAAGGTTTGTTCTCGTTGGATACCGCACAATTTGAAAGTCGCTCAAAAAAAGGCTCGTGTCGATTGGTGCAAAGAAATGTTGCAAAAATACGATTGCGGTGCTTCAAAAGACGTTTATAAGATCGTCACAGGTGACGAATCATGGATCTATGCGTATGAGCCCGAAACGAAACAACGATCGACCGTGTGGGTCTTCAAAGACGAGCAAAATCCAACGAAAGTTGTTCGTGAAAGAAGCACTTCGAAGCAAATGGTCGCCTGTTTCTTCGGCAAAACTGGTCATGTGGCGACTGTTCCGCTTGATCAACGAAGGACGGTCACTTCTGAGTGGTACACTATAATTTGTTTGCCTGAAGTCATCGGAGAAATTCGAAAAACCAACAAGAGAAGACGAATCATTGTTCACCATGACAATGCGAGCTCTCACACATCGGCTCAAACCAGAGCGTTTTTGACCTGCCAAAACGTCGAATTAATGGGTCATCCGCCGTACAGCCTTGACTTGGCACCTAATGACTTCTTCTTGTTTCCGCACATCAAGAAAAAAATGCGTGGTCAACGATTTTCGTCGCCAGAAGAAGCTGTTGAAGTGTTCAAAAACCATGTTTTAGAGGTGACTCAATCGGAGTGGAAAAAGTGCTTCGACAACTGGTTTGAGCGCATGCAAAAGTGTATAAATCATGCTGGAGAATACTTTGAAAAACAATAAAACCATTTTTGATTATAAATATTCGCATTTTTACTATTAGGCCAGAAATATATAAAGCAGCCCTCGTATGTATGTATGTATGTATAAATGTATGTAAGTATGTTTGTATGTAAGTATGTATGTATATATGTATGTATGTCCCTACGTATGTATGTATGTATGTATCTATGTATGTATGTATGGATATATGGATGATTCTATGTATGTATGCATGTATGTACGTATGTGTATATATGTATGCACGTATGTATGCACGTATAAATGTATGTATATGTATGTATATATGTTTGTATGTATGTTTGTATGTATGTTTGTATGTATGTTTGTATGTATGTTTGTATGTACGTTTAAAGTTATGTATGTTGAATGTTTGTGCCTGCGTTTGTATGTATTTTATTTGCATATGCATATATGTTTATGTGTGTATTTTTCTATGTGTGCATGTTTGTATCCATGTATGTACATATGTAAGTATTTGCATAATGCCTTCCAAAAATTTTAGTTTTCTTGATCAAATCGGTGGTAACCCATTCGTTTTATTTAAACATATTCGGAATACTTAAACATATGTTCTTCTATCTGGGTTGGTTCCCTTTCGTCTCCCTTTGTTGCTTGATGATTTTTGGCATCTGAATGTTAGTATACGACTACCTTCCTCTTAGTGAGTCCCATCACTACACTTTATTATTGTAATGATTTCAGACTGCTGACTGATAATTATAAAAATCTTTCGCATCACAATGTCTTTCATTATCATCAACATTTGTCGAAGGCTACGTCAATTAAAAATTTTCCACAATAAAGAAATAGCATTGTAGTTTTTGTATAAAGAAAATATTTTCCAAAAATTACTGTTTAATTAATTAATTTAGTCACTACAAGTAGATATAAAACGCACTTCGCACAGTGGCAATTAGCTTTAATTAAATATTGAGTTAAAGAGGAAAATTTTTTATATACGAGTATTTCAGTTAAACGAACACATTTTGAAGAAATAAAATCTATATGTTCATTTCTTGAAAAATTTATTATAATTTTATTTAAAATTTGTATCCTTCGCTGCTGTGTTTTTCAATAAAAGCATCATTGAAAAAGAAAATGTAAATCATTCTTGTTGTTTCTGCATACAGTTTCAATAAATCATGTCATTAAATTCTTTTATTTATTATTCTTTATTGCAGCTATTTTTGATGAAAGTCATATATTTTCCCTGCTGTTAATCTTATTTTATAATTAAGATCTTTATTTTTGCAGTTTTCATTTTGTATTGATTTAATTAAATTGTAAAAAAAGATCTTTAATTAAAAATCCCCATCCTTACCCCGACAATTATGCACAAACGCATTTTCTGTTCAATTTCATAAAATTTATTTCACGAAATCGAACAAATTAAAAAATCATTTTTCCAATTTTCATTTATTTAAAAGAATACAAATGAATTCGCCTTAATTTATGGCAAAAAATCAAGCAGTGATTTATTACTCTGCTCTTACTGCCACAGATGTTTTATCACTTTTTTTTTTTTTGCTTTTTTACTGATTTTACTCCGGTCATTGCTTTTCGTTATTATTTAAATTTGGGCTTGAGTAAATAAAAGAAATGATATTTGCCATTTAAAGTTTTAATCAAATTGTTAAGGTGTATTTTTGTTTTGATTTTTAACCCTTTTTACCTTTAACTTGTTCGAGTGTTTGTAATTTACAATTTTATTTAGTGTCTTTTTTTGCTTATAAGCTCTTGAATGTTGATTTTCTATATTCAATTTAATAAATTTGTTTTCTATGTTAAACAAGTCAACTTAAAATTGCTCAGATAAAATATTAAAAAATACAAGTGCCCTTTGAGTTCAATCATGTGTTTAGAATATATTTTTTCGGGTATTAAATAAAAGTTTGTCATCTTTCGAAGAGAAAACGAGTAAAATGTTTTATTTTAATATTTTAAATTAATTTTATTTATGGGCTCTATAAGATGAGCATCATTGATAAAGCAGAACAAGTTAAATTTGAACTTGATCATGCAAAACATGAAATCAAATAATATAAGAAGGGAAATGAGGAGGACATAATAAAAGCAGCTGGTATTTGTTTTGAGCCCTTACAGTACTCAGCCTTAAATCTTTTTCTCTTGAATTTGGAAAAATTTATTTATGCTTAATAAAGGTCACCAAGATGTGTTTTTCATTTAGTGTCCCCTTCATAGTTAAATACAAAACATAATCTCAAAGTAAATTTAAATCGCATTTCGATGCTTGAGAATAGTTTTTTACATTAAGAAAAAAATAAAGCACTTAAGTGATCTGACAGAGTTAAAATTCAATATTAGACATTATTTATCGTTAAAAAATCTCCCAAAATAATAAAATTTAGAGACTTTAAAGTAAAAACTAAAGTGCATCTAATTTCTAAGAAATTTTTAAGCAACTTAATCGGTAATTTTTAAATTTTAATAAACGTAACCGGCCTTTAAATAATTGCGAATAGCTTAATTATTAAAAAACCCGGTTTTTGAAAAGTATTAAATAATAAATTACCTAAGAACGTAACATCAAATTTTTGAGTTGCATTGAAAAAATTTTCAATTTCACAAAAAAGGAAAAAAAAAATAAGAAAAAAATTTTGTAAAATTTCAAATACTTAATTTCATAAAAAATTAAATTTTACACAAAAACCAAAGTGCCACTAGGAGTCAAGTGCAAAACTAAAGAACTGAAGAAATACAAAACTTAGAATTAAATAATATCAAATAACAGGAAATTATAAAAAATTGAAAAATGATTAAATCAGATTTCATATGTCAAATTATGTTAACTATTGGTACACCCTTATATTTCATCTACAAACTTTATACTTTAATATAGCGGACTTAGCAATACAGCTCCATTAATTTCAACCGTCTTTTTACAACTAAACAACAGTTTGTCAAAATACAACAAATTACATCAACTATAGAGGAACCATTTGATTTTCAAATAAAAATTTTATAGCTGCTGTTGTATCGCACTTAGCAATACAGGTTCTTTGCAAATTTCAACCGTCGGTCTAAAACGGCTCAACAGTTTGTTCACGGTCATTAAATGTCATGCAATATTGTAACACCCTTGAATAAATAATTTAAAATATTTATACCAAACGAGGTAGTAGACAATCTGTCTAATTTTTAAGTGTTTGCATATGATGGTTCAAAACATGCGGCCATATAGGTCAAATTACATGAATTTTGGGAACCACCCTTTAATTTCCAAATCCAAATTTTATACTTGTTGTTATAGCGGAGTTGGCAAAACAGATGCTTGTAAATTTCAACCGTCTGTGCACAAGTGTTCAAATTTAATAACTATTGGGGCACCCTCTAATTAATAATTTTCAATATTAATATTTGTTACTATAACGGTCACGGCAGTCGATATACTGTCGGATTTTTAAGCGTTTTTTTATAACTGCTCAAAAGATAGGCCCACTTAGGTCAGTTGACGTAAGCTATGGGGACACCCTTTTAACATGTATGTTGTATTGTGACACCTTTTAATTTTTAAGATATTAAATTGGTTTTTAAGACGGGACCAATCTGTAAGCTTCACTTTTCAAATAAAGGAACAATTTTCAAAATCAGTTCGAAAATAAATGAGTTCTGCGGCACAAACATAAAAAAGCAACTTTCAATCGAATTAATAACCTCCTTCAGTCTTTGAAGTCGGCTAAAAATAATCCCCCCTTTACAAAAACTCAAGCGCACAAAAATTATTAAAAAGTCCCTTAAAAAAATGAATGTAAATATATGAGTATTTTTTTTTTAAGTGGTTTAAGTCTATTTTTTCATATACTGAGATATTTAAGGGTTTGCATTTCAATCAATTTAAAAATATTGGCCGACTTCAATAAAAGTGATTTTTTTTACTTTATACAACTTTAAAATTTTAATTTTAATTTAAAAAAATAATTACTAAAATTATTTAAAAAAGTAATCGATTGTTTTCGCTCTACATGGACTGATACCACTTTCAAAAGTAACATTTTAAGAGAAATAAAAACAGGGGCAAATTAAAATCCATATTTTTATAGATATTACCTTTACTGAAAGAAATTTTTATGTTAAAATTTTCTATTTGTATATGGACATATTCCACTTTTAAAAGAAATATTTGTGCGATAGAATTGTACAGTAAAACTCTTTCTGTTTATTTTGTTACAAGATAGATTTCTATTGAAATTCTGTTCGTAATTATGAAAAGAAGATGTCCTTAGCTCAATAAAATTACCGTTACATTAGTTTTTTTTTTGTAAAGTGGACTTATACCACTTTAAAAAAAATTAAAAAAACAGCTCAAATATAATTTCTCTAAAACCTTAAATTATAATCGGGATAATTGAATAAAAATCGGTTTCCAAAAGGCAAAGATTATGTTTATGAGCCAAAAGAACCGATTTTATTAGCAGGCTGGTTCTATATAAAAAATACATAATTTCATATGCTAAAAGGTATCCCAATAAAAATGACACATCATTTTTACATGTCTATTGAAAAGTAATGGACAACCGTATAAAATTTAAGCAAAGTTGATATCACTATAGCTTCCAATAAAGTAAGCTTATAAAAAATAAACTTAAAAATTAAAGGGTGTTCTCATAGGTAACGTAATTTGACTAATGAAGCTAAAACTCTTAAACCGATTTAAAAAACACTTGCGAATTAAATAGAATGGGTTCATCTATGTCCAGTATAAAAACAAGTGTAAATATTTAAAATTAAGAATTAAAGGTGTCCCCATAGGTTAAATAATTTGAGCTTCAGCAAATACTTTGCTTTACAATTACAAATTATCATGTGAATTAATTAATAAAATTCATCGACGTTTTAAATAAAAATTAAGCTCATTTTATTGTGGAAAAAATTAATCAATCTTCTCACCTAAATCAAACAAATGAAAACTAAAATATTTTTAAAATTTATAAAATCAGAATAGTTATGTTTGCTTCTTTATTTAAAAAAAAAAAGAAAAGAGTGGATAAAAAAAAAGAATTCCTACCACCACTAAAAAGCTGTCAACACTCGCATCAAATAATGAAGAAAATCTTAAAACGAATTACAGGCAGCTGAAAACTAAAACCACATGAAGATACAACAAACGTTACCTTAAGAACAATTGTGTGTATTTTCATTGTGTGCAGTTGTAGGTTTGAGGCTTCCCGTAGTAGAGCAGCTCTTTTATTAAGGTGTTGCATCTGCCATGAAATTTTATAAAATTGAGAAATTAAAGAAAGTTTTTCAAATTTTATAATACCTTTGCTGAGCAATGTGAAAAACGTTGGAAAATGATACATCAAGGCATAAACATTTCTTTTTTTCTTCATTTTTTTAACAAATGGGAAAGCGCAAAAATTAGTTTGGCTGTGCATTAGACTGTAAAACAAAAAATTTTATTTCTTTTTTTTTTTGTTGGTAAAATTATTGCAAGTGGATGTGTGTGTGTGTGTGTGTGCGTGTGTACATTCTTGTTAAAGAAATTTTATTTATATGGCATCCTTTTGTTAGCTTGTGCATATGAATGTGTATGTCAATATATGCCAGTGCTTATTAAGAAAATCATGTGTCACGTGATATATTGTGGTGAAAAAGTACCTTCAGCCTTCAAGCTTCGATGCATATATTTTTCTCTATGGAATATTCAGGGAGGGATTGAAGTTAATGCCACTAAGTAAGAAATTCCTTTTGGTACAAAAAGAACAGAAAAATACCCTTAGCATTTTTAACACTTGCCAAGGTTCCTTCTACGTAAAAGTGTACGGCGTACGGTATGGTGGATTTAGTAGGCAGATCTATTCAGATCCATTTGCTCATCCTTTTGACAATGTAGGCAATCAAGACAGTTTACGTAATAAAATTTATTCAGTGAAAATGCAACAACTATTTTATGCGTAAATAATTTATAACTGAACTAATTATACCCTTCACTACAATTATTGGCAAAAATGTTTGTCATTTCGTTTGCGAAGTCGATTGAGAGATGTCCGTCTATTCGTCCGTGTTAGTATTAAAATGAAGTTCAAATACGCCAATCCATCAGACATATTGTCGAAAGAGAGGCTGTTGGAAATCAGCATGAACCATGTCCTTTGAGGCAGCAGGCAAAACACCACGCCTACCTCTAATTCGTTCATGTCATTTGGAACAATAACGTAACTGCAATCACAAATCAAAATAAAAATATATGGGGCGATAAAGAATTAAAAAATAAGAAAAACATCACGTGAAAAAATTGGCATTCGTCCATATTTTCCGAGTTACAGGACTCTGAAATTTAAAAATTTTTTTTAAATATCAATTTCGGTATCATTTTAAAGCTTTTCAAAGGATCTTCAAAGAAATACTAAAATTTTTTGAAATTCTTAATCGTGCTCTTCCTGATTTTTTCGGTCAATTAAAATGTACAAATATGAAAACACTAGCCCACTGTAGAAAATATTACTGCTGTTCACGATAGTGTAGCTGAAGAGCCGTTTACCTCATTTCATCATTGTGCCCAACAATTCCACATCTCAAGATTGTCGTTGATGAACAATATGCATAAGACTTTCATATATACATTTACAAGGTGCAATTGACTCAAGAATTAAAGCCTCTTGATTATTTCAAACGTCGTCAATGGTTAGAATGGTGGCCAGAAATGGCAACAGTGGGTGAGCAATTTACGAAGAAAATCATTTTGAGTGATGTAGCACGCGTTCACCTCAGTGGATTCGTCAATAAGCAGAATAGCCGCATTTGAGCGAACGATAGTTCAAGAGTGATTATTGAAAAACTAAGCGCCCACAAAGAGTAACTGTTTGATGCGGCATCATCTGGCCTTTTTTTCTAAAAATGAGGCCGATCAGGTAGTTACTGTAAATAAAGTTAGCTATCGTGAGATGATAACGAACTTTTTATTGGCCGCATTGGAAGATATGGATGTAGACAATATGTGCTTTCAACAGGACGGTGCTACTCGCCACACAGCTAACGAAACAATGGCGCTTTTGCGCGTCAAATTTAATGGCCGTGTTATTTCACGTGGTGGGGATCTCAATTGGCCGCAAAGATCATGTGATTTGACATCGTTGGACTTCTTTCTTTAGGGTTATTTAAAATAAAAGGTGTACGCCGATAAGCCAGCAACAATTTAAAATCTGAAGGATGGGATAATAAGGCATCGTAATAATATTTTAAGCATCAGATGGAGGTGCGCTGCCAATTTCGCGATATTTTGATCCATACATAATTGAATCACACAAATATTATCAAGATAAAAAGAAATGACAATAATTTCCTAATTTTTTTGTGTTTTATTTAAAATTTAAAAAAATTTAACCACCCTTTTGATCAAAATTGGTTTGACCGTTTTGCTGAGATCGTGTAAGAAACCTTCAAATATTTTAATACGAAACCATGCAAACAAAACCTTTAATTAGCTTTTAATAATTTAAAAAAGACTTTAATTTTGATAAAAAAAATATTTTAAGAACCGTAAAAAGCTAAAAGTCCTTACACGTCAAAAAGTTAATAGAAAAGACAAATTTGAGAAATTTTTAAATTAAAAAAAAATTAAAAATAAATAATCTTTAAAATCAAAAAAATAACCAAATTAAGAAGACAATAAGAAAAAAAAAAAAGAAATAAGATCTGTAAAATTTTAAATACAGTGATCCGCAAAATTAGGGTCAGAGTAAAAAAAATTGCAACTAATTAAAACACTCAAGAAAAAATATTAAATAAATATTTGTTTTCCTGATGATGTTACACAATTGAGTAGCGAAATATCGAAAATATATATAAAAATAAAAAAAGATCTATTGCTTAAAAATTAAACAAATAAATAATTAATAATAAAATTAAAAAAAAAAAAACTTAAAAAAAGCAGAAGTGCAGAAAGACATCGAATTTAAAATAAAAATTAACGATTTAAAATGTAATGCCATATACATCATATAACATCATCTATGGGCACACCCTTTAATTCCTTATGTTAAAAATTTATACCTGTTTTTGTAACAGTACAAATCCTGTATAATTTTCTAGCGTTTGACTAAACTAAACTAAGAGCCATTTAAATGAAATTGCGTCACCTATCGAGATACTCTTTAATTTTAAGTCTATTTTTTATAACCTGCTGCTATTGGGAGCTATAGTTAAACCAGCTCTGTTAAAATTTTAAACGGATGTTTGTAGCGATTAAATAGACATGTAAAAATCATGTGTGGCGTACGGAGACAATATTTGATTTTTTAAAATTAAAATTATACTTATAGGCTCATATTCATAATAAAAACAAAGTATACTTTAAGGGAACTAAAGTCGGGTTTACTTAAGAGTCGACTCTAACTCACTCATAGACAATTTAAAATATACTTTTGGCGAGAAAATCAACTCTAAATTTAAAACTATCTAAAGCTGTTTTTAACTCATTTTCCCATAATTGTTTTATTTGGTTTAAGAACACAATACTCTATATCTGATTTTTATACCAAAGTGAACAAAATAAAATCAAGGTTACTTTTTTCTAATGTTTGTTTAGAAATTGTATGAAAACATTTATCAAATTACAGTTGACACCCAGTGGAAGGCAGCTAAACATTAAAGTATACTTTACTCTTGACTATGAAAGCAAAAAAGATAATAACAGCCTTTTATTTTAGAGTATACTTTAACAAGAGTCGATTTTAGTTTATAACTTCGAGTATGGGTCACAGTTTTTAAAGTTTATACTTTTGTAACCAAAAAAAATCGGCTATAAAATGCTGAGGCCTTGGAATTCTTGCGAAATATTTCCAAATTAACTAGCAGTGAACAACATGTAATCTAAAAGTATTCTTATAAATTTGTATTATAATATATTTGTATGCATTATATGTATACACTTGCCCATACACATGCACAAATAAAGTATGTTTGTGTATTTTGAAAAATTTCAAGCTGTTTATTTTGTTTGTTAACAAGACTGATATGTGAAACTGCTGCAACTGCTGTCACTGCTGCTTTATTATGTCTTTATATATTTATATTTTCTTCAAAAGAAATACAAACATGCCGAGCATAAGTACCATTTCTAATTATCTGACGGATTAGCTTAATTGGTAACAAGCATACTTCCTCTCATTTAGAAACCAAAAGAAAAAAATTATTTATACAATTTTCAAGCACTTTAACATACATCTTGACATATTTGTCTACATGTGTCTAAATATACACGACTAAAGTTTCATGGTGTAAGTGTCCTGATTCCTTGCAGTTGCTTGAATTTTGGCAGACTTTTGTATATCCGTTCATTTTGCTTGTTACTTACACAAACAAACAACCAACCAAGCAGGCAGGCAATCTTGAGTGTGTATGTGTTCTTTTTTTGTTTTAAAAGAACACCGCATGATGCAGTAAATTGTTTTTTCTTTTATTTTATTTTCTCACAATTTTAAGTTTTATAACGTATTGCAATCAATGTAGTGTTAAGAACCATGCAAACTGATCATGTTTGTTTTTGTGATTGAGAAAATGCTGTTAATTTAACAACAATAAATTGCAGTCTTTTAATAAAAAAAGTTTAACTCACAATACCGCTGCAGTTTTAGGAAATTTTTTTTAAAGGATTAATCGTTGAAAGTGTTTAACACGTCACTCAAAAATGAATAATGAAGTAAATAGTATTTAGTTAACATACATAAGTGCTGAATAATTTTTATCTCTTTTTGCACTTCAATATTTATCGAACTAAAAAGTTGTTTAATTGTTTATACGAGGGCTGCTATATATATTTCTGGCCTGGCAACACTGAGTGCTGCCAAGTGCAATCTGACATTTCCATTGGAAATCTTGTCATTCTTAGACATAATCATACTCAAAATATAGAAAAAAAAATGGAATTAACTCGTGAACATTTTCGTGCCATCGTTTTTCACAACTTTCGACGTGGATTATCACGAGAAGAGTGCATTGATGAACTTAAATCTTTGTATGGCGATTAAGCGCCATCCTATAGTACTGTGAAAAATTGGTGTAATGAATTTAATCGTGGCCGAAGCTCGCTCAAAGACGAATTCCGTGAAGGTCGTCCAAACACGGCTGTTGTGCCAGAGAACATTGATGCCGTGCGTGAACTCATAATGCAAGATCGACATGCGACACACCGACAGATAGAGACATCCTTGGACATTTCTTCCACCAGCATACATTCGATACTGCATGAACGCCTGGCCGTAAAAAAGGTTTGTTCTCGTTGGATCTCGCACAATTTGAAAGTCGCTCAAAAAAAGGCTCGAGTAGATTGGTGCAAAGAAATGTTGCAAAAATACGATTGCGGTGCTCCAAAAGATCGTCACAGGTGACGAATCATGGATCTATGCGTATGAGCCCGAAACGAAACAACAATCGACCGTGTGGGTCTTCAAAGACGAGCAAAATCCAACGAAAGTTGTTCGTGGAAAAAGCACTTCGAAGCAAAAGGTCACCTGTTTCTTCGGCAAAACTGGTCATGTGGCGACTACTCCGCTTGAGCAACATAGGACGGTCACTTCTGAGTGGTACACTACAATTTGTTTGCCTGAAGTCATCGGAGAAATTCGAAAAACCAAGAAGAGAAGACGAATCATTGTTCACCATGACAATGCGCTCAAAATCAGAGCGTTTTGACCGGCCAAAACGTCGAATTAATGGGTCATCCGCCGTACAGCCCTGACATGGCACCTAATGACTTCTTCTTGTTTCCGCAAATCAAGGAAAAAATGCGTGGTCAACGATTTTCGTCGCCAGTAGAAGCTGTTGAAGTGTTCAAAACCATGTTTTAGAGGTGTCTTAATCGAAGTGGAAAAAGTGCTTCGACAACTGGTTTGAGCGCATGCAAAAGTGTATAAATCATGCTGGAGAAAACTTTGAAAAACAATAAAACCGTTTTTGATTATAAATGTTCGCACTTTCACTATTAGACCAGAAATATATAGAGCAGCCCTCGTAGTCCTACCAAAAAGGACAAAGAAATGTCAAGTTTATTCCATTATAGCTGCTGCGCTTGCAATATTTTAAGATACTCAGATGTTAAGCTGGCCCAGGAGAATAATATTGCTGATCAAATATTTGGTTACAAGTAAATTTACAGCAAGTTACCTCACAGGCATAAAGGCTTCACTAGCAGTGTCTGAAATAGGGACTTATTAACGCAGAAAAAAATGGTTAATAATTCATACTTAACAGATCTATTCTGACAACAGTCTCTACGCAAGCTACTTTCTTGGCTTCGAAATTTTCTGAGAGAATATTAAAACTCCAATTTTCTTGCACATTCTGATATCGAATAGTATACCAGGTGAAAAGGCGAATATTTTTTGACTTGGCTTTAAATTGCTTTGATGAAATCTAAACTAATTTTCGTGTTCTATTGTTAAAGAACAGGCAGGCACTATTAATAAGCTTGTGTTTGCAAAGACTTAGTAGCGGGTTAGTTAGTTGCGGGGGCATCCTTATATTCAGCTCTATTTACTTCATAACAACCAAAACTTTTATAGATCTAAAGACTTGACAAATCTGATATCTGATCGAAACAATCTTGTGTCGTTGCATCATGTAAGTTCCGAAATTTAATATACTCCTTGTACTAGAAATATTCCTATAACTTTTGGCTGCTTAGATATACTGTTATAAAACATCGCTTGCCATATAAAAAACTAACTTCGAAAAATTCTACTTAAAGTAAGATTTTTTTGCCATAAATTAGCCAGTGGCTCTTCCATTACGCTTCTATGCAATACTCTTATTGTAATATTCTTTTGGAAGAAAAAATTGTTTTAAAAACTAATAGTCGTTTGTTATAGTCTGCACAGGCTGCCAATTTTGTATATAAGAGACCGATTTATTTTGGTCCTAATTGTGCCATTGTTATGTTATTTTAGGATAAATAGGAGGTTGTTTTGGGGGACACTATATCTTAAAATCCTGATTGATTTTTTTAGGATCTATTTTATTCTAACACGCAAACTTGAAAGGTAAATTTAGATACATAAATTGTTAAAATCTGCGTAGAAAGAAGTTCTGTAATAAGGAAGATCTGTAAACACATAAAATGTATTAAAAGTCACCTCGAGGCCCATAAAATGACATTTTCTAGAGTTAAAAAAACCTGTGACCACTTTGATTTTTTTAAGGATCTTTTAGAAAGAACTTTGTTTTTAAATTGTCGCAACACCAACAATATGATAGTTTTTACATTTTTTAACGTATTATTAGAATAAAATCAATTTCGCTCGAAAATCGCATTCAAATCCATTATTAAAATTTAATGGTGAAAAATTTTTGGTGAAAAAACTAAATTTTTCAGACAAAGCCCATTTTCACTTGTTATGCTTAACGTGTCACTGTATGGTACGTTGTTTGGTTGTAGTTTGGAGGCGTGATTGGCCCATTTGAAGCTGAAAATGCGGTAAGTACTTAAATGAAAGAAACGACGTCTATCAGTGCGGTCGTGGTCGACATAATTGCCAAACTTTTCCTTAAGTGATACAATAAAAATTTTAATCATCTTCGTTAAAATTATTTGTTTTACTTTGTTCTAGAAAACATAATTCTTGTTGGTATTCACTAACCGACTTTGATATCATCAAAACAGCTATGATATATCTCCACCATACTATATCGCTTGTAATTTTTGTCCATTAACTCCTATTTTTAACCGAACTTCCTTTCCTCTTATTTTCCATGTTGTAACCCCTTCTGAACTCAGTCCTTTCTGAAATTATTTTAAATACTTCTACTTTAAGGTTATTCTTACAGATTGGTTGCGTTTTAGAAACAGTTCATAACTGTAATAACTAAAGGGTGTCCCCATACAACATACATGTTTTTAAAATGTATTATAAGCCGTAAAGGACGCCAATTTAAAATTAGAAAAAAAAACTGCGCATCACTATAGCAAAAAATAGCATAGAGTAGTATAAAAACAAATCAAAAAATTAAAGGGTTTCCCCATAGGTGATGACAATTAACCTATATGGGGCTATCCTTTAAACCGTTATAGACAAAAGCTTAAAAATTGAACAGGATGTCGATTACTATGATCGTTATAATAACAAGTAAAAATATTAAAATTATAAATTAAAGGGTGCCCGAATAGCTCATTTAAGTTGGCGTATATGGACATACTTTTAAACAGTTTAAGAAAGACGGTTAAATTTTAAAAAGAACCTATAATTCTGAGTCTATTACAACAATAATGAGTACAAAATGTGGTTGCAGAAATTAAAGGGTGTCCCAATAGTTAATATAATTAACCAAACTTTTTAACCTTTATAGACAGATAGGTGAAGTTATTTTTTTCACAAGAACTATTATTGGAGTTAAAGACGGCATCTTTAGGCTGCTGTAGTCATGGTGATAAGCACGTTGACTACAAATCTGGTTGGCCAGGATTTAAGCCCTGCGGCAATCAAAAAATAAAAATTTTTTTTCTGTTTAATGGTATAAATATTTATTCAGAATTATTTAAATACAACATGCATCCTCCTTCGTCAATACTTCTTCACTACTAATATAATGGCTGTCTCCTCTTACCACCAGTCTTATCACTCATCAATCCTTTACCTAGAGAATGTAGCACGGTTACAAAAATTACTAAATAGGTATTGTTGCCTGAAGTGCTACTTCTCTTTTTTATAAAAAAAACATACTGGCTACAATTGGTTAGTTGATATCAAAACTTTTACAATCGTATAATTCTGTCAAAAAAAAAAAAAAAATCGCCTGAAAATATTACAGAAAAGATAAAGTGCACCTGTGATCACAAGAAAAATAATATTTTACGAAATATTTTTTCAATACACAAATACTTGACAGATTAAACGACATCTTATGTTAGTTAATCCCAACAGTAAGGTGTCCCTTTTGTTTTTTATAACATTATTTAATGTTATAATTTTTCACATTGTATGGTTTCATTTTAACATATGAATAATTTTTCTTTAACCCTGCATTAACAACTGAGTTGCGCCAAGGGATCGACTGCATTCACAGCTCTTTCTCTTGCTGCTGCTTATTGCGAATCATTTTAATATGCATCAGCTGCTTTTTATAGAATTGCATTAAAATATAAATTGTACACTTTTAGCAAACAGTAATGCCAAACCTTGCTGTGGTTTCAATTGTCACAAAAAAAAAAAAAAAAAAAAAAAAACAACAACAAAGTATAAAAAAGAAGATATTTGCTTCGTTGCTTTTGCAAGTTTGAGGAGGTTACCCAAATAAAACTGCATAATTTTCAAATCTAAGTCAAAAGTTGTACAAATAACGACGGAGCATGGTGGTATGTGTATGTATTGGTGTATGTTTTTATATTTGCTATTTGCTTGTTAATATTAAATGTAGACTTTAAAGTAGACTTTTTCTATACGATTGTATAACATTAGTGATCCTTGCTTTGCCACATGTACTCATGCATTAAGATTAAAATAAGTATTCTTTTATATGGATGTGTGTGTGTGTGTGTGTAAGTCACAATTCAGTCTGTAAGTGCTTGTGTGAGTGTAAATATATTTTTGCCTTGTTTGTATTATTTTCTCAAAGTTTTTTTTTTAATTTTTTTTTCTTTTTTTTTTTTGTTGGTTTTGTCGCTTCAGTGGTTTAGCCACTGCATGATGCATGTGATTCTTGTTTTTTTTTTTCGTGCTTTCTTCGTTCCTTTGTGGCTAGAACTTATGCTGCTGAAGTAATACTTGTTGTAGTTGTATTTTTTTCTCATTTTTTAGTTAAAAATTTCGCATTTTGTGTTAAAGTGTTTGTGTAGCTAAGTAGAGGTTATTAGAATCTGTATTAATAATTGCCTGCTTTTAGGCGCCATTTGAAATTTTTCATAAACTCAAGCAAATAACGAAATTTGGCATCCTGTGTCTGGCACGCTAGTCATTTTGTGGCAGACTTTTTTTTAATTTTCTTTAAGTGTTTCCACTGACAATTAAACAAATTTTGGGACTAAATTTTAATAATAAATCCGCTTTCTTTTGTGGTACATATTGTGCTATTTTTATTCATTTGTGCTAAAGCAGAATTATAAAAAATTTCATCTTATGTTAACATATGAAATGACTTTAGCTAAATTAGTGTAAGCTAGGGTTTAAAAACAAATTTAAATCGCATTTTAAAAGACTTCTTAATTTTTTTTAAAGTTTAAATAAATGAATTAATTTTCCCAAAATATTTTTTATTTATTTATTATTTTTTTTTATTATCCCGATTAAATAATTAAATTTACCGAAACTGATTTTTGGGGGTGATAGTATGTCTCGATGGCCATTTTCCTACAGCTTAATTAGCTCTTCAGAAAACTTTTCACAAACATTTTTAGTAAACTACAGATTTTTGTTCGAACTATAAATCAATAATCAAAATTTAAGCAAAGAAAAAAATTTCAACATTGATTCTATTTTTCTTTCTGTAGTGTATACAGCTGACTTTTTTCGGCTCTTTTATACAGATGATGAAAAATAGAGTATATCAAAACACTACAATAATTTATATACAATAATTAATATACGGGCACTTTGCAAATTATCAAATTTAATTGAACTACTGCAATTTTTCATTAAATTAATCAATTTTAATATCTTTTCTTTTCGGAATAATTCAAAATTGCGCGAAATTTATTTTTTTTAAATTAATTAATTTAATTAGATAAATTGGATTGAAATAATAACTAAATTTATTTACATCACTTTATTTAAATCCACTTTATTTAAATTGCTTGCAACTTTTATTAAGTCATTCTTAAACTAATTTTAAATTCTAAGGCATTATATTCTTATGTGCGAGAGTTGTATTTATAATATTAAAAAGCAAACTTCAGAAAACAGCAAGAGGTCATACACATAATTTATCATTAAATATGAGAACACTCTTTAACTTCTAGTTTTATACTTGTTATTGCATCCACACTTGCAATATTTTCTTACCATTGATATTTCATTGGCATTGTTTGAAGTAATGGCAATGAAGAAAATTTAACAACCATTTAATGCTAATGATTTTTTTAATTATAATTGTTGTTATTAATGTTTTTTAAATGCTAATTGAGCGTATTGAGAATAAATTTAATAAAAACCAAATTTGTTACATTTCATAACCCCGACGTTTCGCCAATTTTTTGTTGACTCTTTGTTGTTTTTACTAATGGTAATGAAATTTTTATGAAATCGTTTAATTACTAATAACAATTTAATTAAAAATAATTTTTGTTCGCGGGGGTAAAACTAAGCATAAAATAAATCTTTTAAATAGATTAATATTTGAAAATTTTAATAAATTATAATTTTTTTTAGAGAGATAATTAAAAGAGTTGATGTCTGAGGTCTAAAGACACTTGACATCGACAGTAGTAGCTCTTATAACTTTGTCGAAAACAAAAATACTTTCCAATGGTGTGTCGTTTGGCCTGAGAAAGTTAAAACTTAAATATATCACCAAATTTTTCTGATTTAAACCCAATTTTTAAATCATAATCCACTTTACTTTGAGATGTATATTTAGTGTACAAAGACCAGGAATACATTAATAAATGAATGACCATTAAATCAACAGTCAACAGTCAATCGTAATGATTTTGTTTTTTTTTTACTAATTATCAATGAAATATTTTGTATTAATGCTAAATAAATCATTAGCATTATTTGTCATTCAATGTTAATGAAATCTTTAATTAATTAGTTCATCTAATTAATTACTTTAATGTTTGATAACAACGGACATGGAAGTACACCTTTTGTCTGATTTTAAAAATGTTTAACTAAACCTTTTTAAAAGACTTGACTACAAAAATCAAATTATGTTAAATATGGAGACACCCTTTTATATTACAGTTTTACTTATTACTTTCTATTATTTTAAGCAGTTGTTATAATAACTTTATTAAAATTTTATGTGGGTGGATGTTCAATTTCAATTGACATATAGAAATCATGTGGACACTTTTTAATTTTAAAAATTATGGTCTTACTTTTAAATGACAACAACTTGTATTATCTCCTTTTAATTTATAAAAAAAATAATACTCGGTTAAGAAATAACAAAGTTTTACGTGCACAAATATATAAAGCCACACAAGTTGACAAACATTTTTTGTTTTAAGTCGGCTTAAAATGACAACGACTTTTGCTGATTTAACAGAATTTGACTGCTGTACGCCTCTATGTATACCTGCCGCTGTTCATTGCTGCCACACCTTATGTCGTAAGTCCAATCAATTAATTTTTCTAAATAAATTAAAAAGTTTCCATTTCAGTGCTTTCAATTATCCCTCAAACAATTTAAATTTAAAGGATTTTTATTAATATTTTGTTTTTATTTTGTTTTTTTTTTCAAAATCAAATAAAAAGTACTCAAATAAAAATTCACCAAAAATCTGTTTTTCACATGTCAACATTGTGCTCGATCACAAAAGACAATATGAAGCTTGAAAAAAAAAATTCACTCAAATCATTGGAAAAATTTACAAAGAACTTGTGGTACTGGTTAGAGAAAAATGCACAAAAAAAAATATTGGGATTCAAAACAGGAATATGTAGGAAATCTAACACATTCACATGAGACAGCAATAAAAAAATATTAGCGTTGCAATACAACAAATACTGTAAAAAACAGAGCACAGATATTGAAATTTGCCACGAAAACAAAGTAAAAACGTTTAAAACTGAATGAAACATGAGATGTAGGGAAAAAAAACAGAAAACAAAAATACATGCATCTAATACTGTCACATTTTATCAATAGAGAGTGAAATACATTTATTTTTATTTATTTGTTGTAAAAATATATTTTAAGCTGTGAAATTTTATACTTGAATTTTGAAGCTTATTAAATCACCAAAAATCGAAAAGCGATAAAAAATTTCTCAACAAAAAATGACAAAATCTTAAAAATAACGAATGATAGTGAAAATGTAAGGTATTGAAACATCTACCGAACTTAATGATGATAAATTACTTCAACCGGAAAATCTCAAAAAATTGCTAAAATGGAAAACAAGCAAGTTAAAAAAGAAATAGTTAAAAATTCCTAAATAAAAACTAAATATTTTTTTTGATACGCTCATGTCTGTACGAACATAGATAAAAAGGACTACAAAGTTGCCACATTGTTTCATATTAGAAGAAAATAGACGTTTTATCTCGCCTATTAACAGAAAATTCCGCTGCAAGCTGTATGGGAAAGAAGTAGCGTTTTTGTTATAGCAAAATATTTACTCTATTAGCGCTATTAAAGCTATTAAAAAATTTAAAGAAAAATTAAACAGAGCTAAGGAAATAACGTGCAATCAATGAATATTAATTTTGGCATATTTTATTTTGCAATGAAAAAAACTTTGCGGGTAAATAATATAAAACAATATAGAAAGAAATTATTGTGTAGGGCATATGTTTAAAAGATCCTTAAGAAAGCGTTAAAGCAGATCCGGCTGGCTGATTTTCTTGTTGAATTCTAGATCATTGATATTGCTTAGATTGCAAATTAAACTCTTAATTTTAATATAATTAAAGAGTTATAAATTTCCTGGTCTTTTAAGTTTGATAACATATTGTTGCACGAACTGTTATATTTTTGCCAAGTTTACCAAAAAATCGTTGCTTTTTAAATTTTGAAATAAATTTTTAATTTATATAATTATATAAATAATAAGAAGTACCCACGACTTCGCCAGCGCATCATTTTAAATTTTCTTAACATTAAAATTTAGAAAAATGAGGGCAAAAAAGTTTCATCTATAAAAATAAAATGTGCCAACAACTGTTTACGTACCATTATAAAGTAAAATTGGGTCCATTCACATTTGTGTCTCTATTTTTTTTACAAAAAAAAGTATATTATATTTGAACCAAAAATCTAGGGGATTTGTTTACAAAGTTGTATTCAAATTTATCCATCAGTTTTAACGTGATGCGAACACAGACACGCGGACAGATAGACAGACAAAAAACATCGAAAATTTTTGTTTCCTTATCGATAACAAAAAAATTTCGAAAAATATTTTTTTTGTACAGAAATGTTCCTGTTACAGTTTTATTTTTTAATATTGTATTTATATTAAAAATAAATACAATATTTCCTAATTAAATAATTAATTTAATCAATTATCGGTTTAATTCAATTAAATTTTGAAAACTTATGAAATAATTAATAGGTATAAAAATTTTTGTTATGTTGTAGCCTTAATTTTGTTTGAAACTTTGGTACGATCCAATTTACATTTTTAGTTGATGGCAATGCTTTAACTTTTGGAGGATGTTTTCACACTTCATTTGTGTAGGTTTTTTATATAGGTTAAGAAATAGCAAAATCAACTACAATAACAGATATTTAAATTAAAGCGAAATGAACAAATTTCGATGGATAAAAATTTATTATAAATATAGCGAACAAAAAATTGTTTTATAAACACATACATATGTAAATATTGTATGAACTTTATTTTCAAATTGACAGAAAAAGCTATAAAAATTTTCATACGTAAAATATTTCAAATTACAAAACAAACAAACCATGCAAAGTATGTAAAGCATTAAATTCATAAATATACAACAAAAATTTCATCGTTAAGGTGCAAAACAGTGTTGCGTTTAATTATTTGTTTTAACACTTAAACTCCCGAATGGCAGTTCATCATAAATGCCGCATGTCTTTGGAATTTAATTCCATCCTCTCAGCAACTAAACAGCAATTATGGGTTTCAGAAAATGTCTGGAGAAAATCTTTAAAAGCGAGCAATTTTAGTTTAATATTGTTTACATATATTTTTTTATATTGCAATTGTAATCTTTTCTTCTTCTCTTTTTTTGAATTTTTTTGCATTTTTATCATATTGTACTTAATTATTCTTAAACTTATATTTTTTTATTATATACACATACATATTCATGAACCATAACTATAAGACGTGTCTTGTTGTGCATGAAACGGATAAATAAATAAATAAAATGACAAAAAATATTGAACTTAAATTGGATCGTATCTTGTATTTTCGTCCAAAAGTTTGATTACAAACCGGAGTAAAATTGAACGTTAAGTTCTTCATTTTTTTTTTTTTTTTTTTTGAGATCTTGAAAAGAATTAAAAGGTCAAACAATTAATTAATTATTAATTAACTCTAACAACGTACTCGTAAGCGAGGTACATTGGTAATGAACGTAAAGTAATGCCAATTTAATTCAGACTTGCACAGTTGCAAAAAAAATTCCACATGATGATAAGAAGCAGCATATGTGACACACTTCCAATTAGATATTTTTTGTGTAGAAGGATTTAACTCATCTGCAGATAAAAATTAAAAAAAAATTATTAAATTTTTAATTAAATTAGGAGTTGTACTCTGGATATTATAAATTAATTGAAATTGATTTTGGCTTAAGTTCATTTCTTCACAAACTGAACTAGATAGATGATAACGAAGGGTGTGGGATCCCGAAAATTTAGCATTAGATTCTGCTGCTGTTTTCTTTGGAAAACGTCTGAAAACATAAGTAAAATAATATTTCTTTCTAAATAAAAAAAAAAAAGTTTTAGAAATTAAAAAATGAACTTAAGTCAAAACCAATTTTAATTTATTTATGATACTCACAGCCTAACTCCTTATTTAATAAAAAATTAATTGAAAAATTCAAGGCACAGCGCATCTACATTCATGCTTAACTCATAGCAATCAATATGATACTAAAACAGCATCTATAATATGAAGATACAACTAAGAATGATTAAGAAAAAAAAGGCATTCATGTTGGTAAAAGGTAAAAACAAATGAACGAGTTAGAAAGAGAACAGTAAAGAAATACTTTGGTTTGTATATGGACTTCGTCTAAGAAAATTAATATAAATTGATTCTGAATACTTTTGTATTCTTAGTAACAAAGTTAGTTTGTAAAATAGATAATGTTTACAATGTAAACAACCTAAGGTAGAAAGATGCGAGAAATGCAGATGAAGGACTTAGCGATCCAAAATATACGGCATTACACTCCGGTGAAGTCTTATTTTTTTTTTTGTTTCTAAACAAATGTTTTTAGAAATTAAAAAATGTACTTTAAACGCTCAATTAGACGTGCCATACCATAACGAAATAGCCATAACCGTAACCATATTTACTGCCAGCGAATAGTGGTGCCATAGCCATAGGGAACTCTTATTTGTTTTGCTGTTTGTGAGAAAATCAGAACAAAAAAAAAATGAAAATAAAACTCACTTATATAATGCAGCGAACTTAAAAAATAAGAAAACAGAAAACAACAAACAGTGAATACCTAAATACAATAGTAAAATGTATATGGTTGTAGTAAAAAATCAAAATTTAACTGATATCTATAGTTACGGTTATAGCTATGGAAATATGGAATGTCACCAATAATCAAATACAATGCGGTTTTATATAGTTATGGTTATGGCACGCCTAATTGAATCTTAAGCCAAAATAAATTTCAATTCATTTAAAAAATATATTTTACAATAATTATTTTAAGAAAATAACTACACTAAAATAGAATTAAAATAATTTTTTTTAAATTTTTATATTCGATAATAAAGCACATTTTTTAGTTTTAAAAATTAATCGAACAGCATAGAAAAAGTAAACTACGACTAATTATTTTAAAATTATTTAAATTACCTTTTAAATTTGCTTTTAGAAAATCGTTGCAAAATATGAAAAGATATTTATGAACATTTATTTCCTCAAAGTCCTTAAAAGGGTATTAGCAAAAAAAAAAAATCCAACTTTACCTTTGTGTACTTAAAACTTATTGAAAAATTCAAAATCTGATAAACTAATTCAAAACTAAGTAACATTTGCCCCTCAACTAATACATGAGCAAATAAACCTTATTTTGAAATATAACTCCCTCTTTTGTAACATTATTCAATTAAAATGTGTATTTAAAAATATACACAAATTGGCATTTTTCTTATGATCTACATTTACTAGTTTTGCTTTCAAATTAAAAGTTAAAAACAGGGAAAGAAACATAATTGCAAAAACCAAAAAAAAAAAAAAAAATGTATCGTAAATAAACACATGAGTATAAATTTCAATTCTCAACTCGTTCAGTCTACTTCTTCTATTTATTTTTTTTTTTTAATGCATTAAATGTTTGTATGCAGGGCAGCATGTTGGTATAAATCGTTTTGTATTAATCGTAACAAGAAATCTTGTTACGCCCAAAAGTATGCTATGCAATTTCAACATCCAGGGCAATGCATAAAATCCAATGAGATCCTAAGGAACATAAAGAGTTCAGAAAGGAGATATAAAAACCAAAAAAATACTAAAATATTCGTTCAAAGAAAGGCAAAGAAACACGTGTGTCGAATAAACGAGAAAGAAAGAAAGACATGTGAGAAAACAAATGTTTGTTGGAAGACCAAAAAAAAAACCTCATACTTATATGAATATTACTTGCAGTTGTTATGTAAAAGTTAGACGTAAGTAAGTGTGTCCTTAAAATAACAAGTAGCACAAAAGGTAGTAATAAAACTAGTTGCAGTAGTGGTAATGTTTTTCATACAATTGAAAGGTAGAAATCAGACTTTTTCAATCTTTTTGCTATTGTTACATTTCTTTTTTGCTCGTTACGTTAACAAAGTAAAAAGATTTTGTTAAAAAAAAAGAAAACAAAAAAAGCATGACAGTGGACCCAATGACATTGCAAGTGGAATATTAAAAAAAACTTGCACATAAAGATCTTAGTTTACCGTTACTTAAAGCAGAAATCTCGTAACGTGACGAAATACCTACAGAAGCTTAAAATTTTTTAAAATCCTTGGGGCCACAAGAAAATAGTAATTTTTTGTTATTGATTAAACACCAAAAAAGCGTACACAAGATGAGAGAGAGAGAGAGAGCAGCATAAAAAAAGTGTCCTACAAGTTTTGGCACAACAAGGAAGATTGATAGGTTCCGGTTATAAATATTTATTATTATTTCTATTATATTAAGAAGTCTATTAATACACTGAGAAAAATATATAAGACTCATCCACATTTATTTGTTTTCTTTAAAATATCACAGTAAAAAAATTTAACCCTCCATAATTCTGATTGCCAATAAAATCATTAAGGCTAAGCATAAACATCATCAACACGCAAAGAAAAACTTGGTTGAGGTAACCATAATCTAAGAGCAACATAATATGGTTGCTAACAAAACATAGTATTGTTACATTTGCAACCATATTGTTGTCCAAAGTATAAACGTAATTTGTTCAAATATAAACATTAACAGTCAAATTCATAAATGTACATTATGATTTTATAAGCCTTTAATAAACAAAAGTTGACAAAAGAGTATTCATAAACGTTTAATAGTCTATTAAACCCTTTAAAAACCTTTAATAAATATCAGTTTTTTACTGTAACCTCTAGCTTACTTTAAACCAAAAATTAAATGAATTTTGTTAAGTTATGTTGTTTGAAACTTTATCCTGGAGTAAAAACAGCAATTTTAAGAATGAATTGTAATATGACAAAATCGTCGGTGACCTATAATTTGAAAGTTATATATCGCTTAAGTGTAAATAAATATTTCGCGATATCTTAAACACTTTGTTGCGGAATGGGACACTATGGATATCATATAAGATCTTATCAAAATTCCTTTCAGGCGCGATATACATCGCAAACAAATTTTCAGACCACACTCTTAAATGAAAAACTTGCCCTTAGACCTAGTTTTAGCAAGTACCCCAAAAGACATACATATGTACGTACATATATAGTTATGTACATATAGCAAAATATTTTTGTTGCAAAAAGCGCAAATTTAGTTGAACAAGGTAAAAATATTTCCAAAATTAATAATAAAAACTTAAACAAATTTTAAGTGGTTTGTAAAGGGCTAACATTTTTTGTAAGGATCCTCATACGTTTTTTTAAAAGCTATCCGTTGATACCTATATACATACATACATATATTGGCCCATTCTTCCTAAGAATATTTGAAATATTGCAAATTTTGAATAACGTAACTCTAAAAGTATGAGGTTTCCACATTACCTTTTCTCCTCAAAACTACTTTTTCTAATCCCCGGACAACTTTTCATTTTATTTGCAGCTACTGGGCCAAATTAGATTTGTTGCATAAAATAAAAATAAATTAAAACAAATTTATTTGAATAGTGAAGTATATAAAATGTAAACAATTCGATATAGATCTCGTTATTCGAGTACTTTTCATTTTACCTGAGACCAAAATAAACAAAAATATATTTATATATAAATTTAATTATTACGTTTCTTGTTCGTATATTTTGCAGTAACTGGAACATATATTTATACTAAAAAGTTTATTTTTGGTGTAAAAAAATATAAATAGAAAACCATATTCGGTTTTCGGGTTAATTGAGAATTGGTTTTTAAAAGCACTAAGTATAAAATATTAATAGGAGTTGCCAGGTAAAAACGTTAGATTGCTTAAAGTGTAGATTAGTTAATAAACTGTTATTGTGTGTTTTTAATACAAATTTTTATTAATGGTTTTTTAAACGAAAAGTGTTCAATAACTATTGTAAACTTTAAACCTAAAATAGGAACTTTTTATGAATAAGACCGTAAATGTTTAAATTAAAATATAATAATATGGCTAAAAAATTTTGAAAGTCCAAAATTTTCCTAATATAAAAAACTCATTATTTATTTATTAACAATTTGTCATAAAAATTCTTAAAAAAATCATAAAAAATCAATTATTTGCTTAAAATAACAAATAAATGATTTCACAATTATGCTTCAAACACAAAAATAAAGATTTATATTCTTACAATACACACATATTTACTTCAACTTTTTTAAAATATTTTTGTTACTTTTATTTGTTTTCATATCTTGCATATTATTTTTAAATATTTCTTTTGTACATAGTTTTTATTTTTTTTTCAATTTCTTCAACAATAAAAACAATTTCAAATTTTAGCTAACAGAAAAATTACTACACTGTTAAGTACTAGAAGGAAATATTTTTAAGCGTAAACATTATTCTGTTGCTTTTAACCATATTTTGATTAAAAATAGTATATTATGGTTAAATATTATATATTATTTTTAATAAGTTATAAAACTTTGGTTGTGGTTGAAATTTTTTTAAGCTAAAATCAACCATGTTGCATTTTTTGTGCACAGTAACCATATAATCCTTAAAAGATAACAAAAAATATTTAGCGTGACTAAAGTTTTGGTGAAAACAACTATAATTGGTTCTTCGCAACTATACATTGTTACAAAGAACATAATGTGGTTATTGTGACCATATAACAACCATGTTTTTTTCTGCTTGAATTAGTATTATATTACCCAAAAATTAGCATATACGAGTTCAGTTTGAAAAGTAGGTTTCCTAATAAATTAACAATTTATTAAAAAACCAAAATTTAAATAAAACATTTTATAGTGAAAATAATAAAAAAAAGTTTATTGCATTTTTGTCTATCAATTAGGGGGTGGTGGTAATGAAAAATTATATTATTTTTTATTTTAAGAATTGTCCAAATAATGGTTTATTTATGTTTTATGATGTATAATATGTTCTAAAGCACCATACAGCATGAAAGCCTGCATAGGTAACACATCATATAATAGGTAAATTGTTTTGATCATATAAAAAAATTACTGAGCTGTACTTAATCGAAATTAAATTTTCATGAAATTTTTAAAAAATTTTACAATTCTAAAGCTTTTTTTGATGACAGATAAAAAAGCCACTGTTTTATAATTTTCTTGAATATTACAAGAAAGATAAATTCTAGCATTTAAATTGACTATGAAATATTTTATTAAAAGGTAGTTTAGAATATTGCTACGTTTTATTTATTCTTTGATTACTTTTAATACAAAAAATAACGCCTACAACTACTTCCTTTAAAATCGCTTGTTTCACTCAGTTGTGCCATATGGCTCGTAAACTTAGCTTCTGCTTATAGTCGACTAAAATCGTCTACATTCTTTTAATGTGAAAAGATCTGGCACTCTTGTAGCAGTTTAAAATTTATGTTTACGTATGTATAGGTATGCTCCTTTGTATACTAAACGCAAATAACTGCATTAAAAAACAGAGTTTAATTTTATTGTAATTGTATTTTACGGGAGCTTTTCAGTTTTTTATTATATTAAATGTACTTTCCATCGAGACGTGCTTTGACGGTTAATAAACAATACCGGTGATTACAATAATTATTTGGGATAATAGAAATTAATAATAAAATATAAAATTCCCTTTGTTTAATTTAATTTAATAGAGTAATAGAGCCGAAAAAAGTCAGCCGTATGCAGTGGAGAATGAAAAATAGAATTACTGTTGGTTATTGTTGTTTTTGCTTAAACTTTTATTTTTATTTTTGCTGTAGTGTTGGGACAAAAAATTTTAGTTTATTTAAAACGTTTGTCAGAAGTTTCCTGAAGAGTTAAGTAAGCGGTAACAAAATGGCCATCGAAACGTGATTTGACCCTCAATAATCAATATCGGTGATTTAAATAATAAATCGGGATAATAGAAGATAGCAGGAAAAAAAATATTTTATATTGAAAATTAATTAATATAATTGAATTTTCTTTTATCTATCTTTTATCTGCAAATAAAGCATGAATAAATTAACACACTTGCCTTCACTTTTAACTTGTTATTTTTTGCCAGAAAATATTGCTACATTTATTTCTTCATAATTTCCTTAAATAACAAAATTAAATACTTCAATAATTTTTTCTGTTGATGTTATTTATTTTACTCAGCCTTGTAAATATTTTTGTTGATAACACTGGTAACTAAAATAAACATACTATTAAATTTTAAAATATTACTGTAATATGGTTCGCAACTTCTGTTTCTAATTATAGGCGGGTAAAAACGTGTAGATTTATCTAATGTGAAAAGATCTGGCCGTCTGTTGTATCAGTTTGTTTTTTATGTTTACTAAACGTAAAAAAGTGGTTGAGAAAACAGAGTTTATTTTTATTATAAAACTTTATGAGGGAGCTTTTCATTTTTTAAGGGTATTAAATCTATTTTTTTTTTTCTTATATCTGAAAAAAAAACTGAAAACAACGTATGAATTAATTTACACTTTTGCCTTCGCTTTTAAGTTGCCATTACTTACCTTAAAATATTGGTACGTTTTTTATACTCTTTAATTTCTTTAAATAGCAAAATAAAACACCTCAATAATTATTTATGTAAATGTTACTTATTTCAATCAGCTCTGTAAAATTTATTGACGATACTGTTAAATAAAATATTTATTACAACTACAAAAAAGTTGCCAACTTCACATTCTACTTATTGGCGAGTAAAAGCGCCTAGATTGTTCTACTATGAAAAGATCTGGCAGGCTGTGTAGCATTAAGAGCAAGATTTATTTTTATTGCAAATCCTTATTTGAGGTATTTTTTAATACTTTCCTAAAAATATTATTTTAAAACCAAAACGAAGGTAAACACTTGTCTTCTACCTTTTAAAGGAAAACTGCGTGGTTATTAAAATAGAAAAAAAACTTAAAACATGATCATATTTAAGAGGCAAACTTTGTGACATAATTTACTAAACATTGCTGGGATGATAACATCATCAAAATGATAATCGAATGCAAGTGCTAAAATCATTACTGGGAGAATGAAAAACAAAAAAAAACTTTTTTGCTGTTGTTAGAGTATGCTTTTGGGAATACGTGTTTTCTAAACCAAACAAGCTCTAACCCTAAACAACAAACACACAAATACACTTACATATAAAACAAGCAAATATATGAAAAAGTGAATTGCTGAACAGTGCCATTGCCATATTTCTCAGATTGAGAAAGAAAAACTAACTTCCTAGTCATTTTTAAAAGTACACATATGTACATATGTTAGACTTAACCATTTTTTTCCTTGAACGTAAAAAAAAGAACGTTTTAGGATGAGTGCTTCGTTACATTTTGTAAAATAAAGTTTACGACATGCAAAAGTGGTTAAGCAATAAGCGGAAATGATTGTCGTTTACTTTTCTTCTTTTTTTGGATGAATCCTTTTACAAGACAGCAATATCATATACACTAGAGAATTGATCCCTATGTTGTTGTTGTTTTTTCCATTAACACCAACAACCTGGTGAAGATGTTTTTAAAAAATCCAAAAATTCCAAGCTGTTTGCCAAAGTCAAATGTAAACAAGCAGCAGGTTACCGTTTCAACAGTAAATGTTCTACGTATGTATGAAGAAAACTAGAAACAACAAATGACATGAAACAAAAAAAGGAATAACAAAAAGAAAAAGCTAAAAGTAAATTGGTTTGCAGACAACCGGATATTGCAGGAAATGTTTGCTTCTATTAAATGGCAGGTAAATGCCCCAATAGGTTGTTTATTAAAATACTATTTGATGTAGAAATAAATTGAAAAAAAAAACGCTCTCAAGTCAAGAAAATACAAAAAAAAAAACTGTAAAGAAATCATTGTTGGAGAGGACGATAATCAAAGACATGGGAAAACAATTTTTTTGACAAAAGTTATAAAAATAATTTGTTACCTGTTCAACAGACACACTATATATGAATTAAAAAAAAAAGAATTGATGCACCAATTAATATAAAAAATCAGTAAAAATCTCGCATTCACGCAAAAAAAACATGGTTGTGATATGGTCGCAATAACCATAGTATGTTCTTTGTAACAATGTATGGTTGCGGAGAACCAATTATAGTTATTTTTACCAAAACTTTAGTCACGATAAACATTTTTTGTTAACTTTTGACGATTATATGGTTACTGTGCACAAAAATACTATGTTTTGTAAGCAACCATAAAATGCAACCACAGTATGTTGCTCTTAGATTATGGTTACCTCAACCATATTTTTTCTTTGCGTGTTTAGCACATAATTTTAAATTTTTTAGAAAATGCAGTACCGACAGTTGCCTGCCTGCTTTCTGTAAAAAATAAAGGTAATCAAAAATTCGTTCGTGAAAGAAATTTTTTTCAAAACTTGGGAGGGCTATAAAATACAGGGTGCCCACCGGCAAGGTATCCTAATTTGTTTTGCCGTCATTTTGATAAACATTAGTCTTGACACTTCATATTTGGTAGTTGTAAAGCAGACACGTATCAAATTTATTATGGAGAAATATTCTATAAACCAATATATTTTAAGCAGTCAACTTGCGCTTCAGATCAGCAAGCACTGGGTATTCAGTGTGATAATATTTGTTAACATTGATCTCATAAATTATCGCTTTTAAATTTTTCCCAAATGGCTGCTGTTGTTATTAAGTATTGTTTTTATTGTTGTTTGTTGCCTCGCCTCTGTTGTGTAAATGTGTATTAACACATAAATTAAATGTAATTACATGCTTCATACAACATAAAACTCTATAAGCCTAAATTCATGATCCACGAGACTTTAACACAAATATTCATTTGCAAATAAACATAAATATATACATGCAGCCACAAATACATACACACCCATGGTTACAGGTATAATAATAATTTAAAATAGCACGACAGTTGCAGCAGCAACAATAAAAAAAAACCAACTAAATTTTTAGAATCCCAAAAACAATATCTTCTATGACATTTTGGTCGTTTTAATATGATTTAGATGCTTTTCGGGCAGGGCTTAAATAAATTGGTTTAAACCGATTTAGCCAAAAGTATGTGTGTATGTGTGAAACTGAATGTACATATTTTCTTTCCCACAACTGATAAATATTTTGATTTTTTATATTTAAACATTTAATTGCATTTACTTAAAAAATATAATGGCATCATTGTTGTTCAATAACAATTGATAATCGTGATGATAATTTTAAATTGTATTTAAACAATAATAATCACACAATAAAATTAGTTTTTGCAAAAAGAGAAATAAAAAGTTGTCAAATGTATTGTTTATTTTAGCATTTCAATAAATGTTGAATAAATAATGGAAAAATCTGCTGTAGTTAAATATTAAGCGTTTGTTGTTTTTAATGTAAATACAGTTTTCATAACGTTTGTTTTTTTATATTTATAATTATTAATTTTTATTTAATAATCTTTAAAAATCTATTGATAAACAATTTCATTTTCTACTGAAATATTTTTATTACAAAAGTATCTTCAACGGTTATTGAATTATTAACAACAAACATTTTTATATTGAAAAATTCCAAGACATTATTCAGATTATAATTCAATTAAATTTTTAATTGATTCACCTATATTTTATTAACTGAAAAACAGTTATAAAATTTTGTAATTAATAAATAAGTTATTAATTTCATTAAAATAAAAAGAAACTGTTTAAGCGCCAACGTTGTCAACACTCTTTTGCCCTTTTTTTTTGCTTCTGTGTAAACAGAAAAAGAAAGAAACAGAAAACAAAAAAGGGCAAAAGAATGCGCGGCTAAATGGCTGTTAGTTAGTTGCGTTGGGATTTTAAGACGGTAAAGTCGATTTAAATAGTTAATTTGAAAATCTAAGTTTAAAAAAAAAAAGTGCAAAGATTTTTACTTTAAAATAAATCAGCTTATCTCAAGATAAAAACAGTGAAATTGTTTTGAATTTTTGTATTATTTGTATTTTATTATAAAATAAACCAAATAAAAGTGCTTTGTTCGGTTGTGCCTAATGTTTAATACCTTATACCACATATGTATATAATATAAGAAATATAGTATGATACATATAAGAAATTAATAAAAACAAAAAGAGCAATCTAAGAAGCTTATACATACGAGTATTAATTATTATAAACTAAAACGAAAAAAACCTAAATTGAAAAGACACCAATTTCTGCTTATTGTGAAGAAAATAATGTACTCTGGGCTTACTTTTTCTTTGCGACGAATTTGTACAAATTAAAGTGTTAAACTTATTAAAACATAAAACACGAAAATTAATAAAACAAGTGTAAATAAAGGATTGGAACAGCATCTAATCTAGCACAACTAAATAAACTTTCCTGGGGCCGTGATAGTGGTAAAACAACAATTGTTTATTTGGTACGCCCCTGTCATATACGATCAGCATTAGAGAGTTTGCAGACAAAAGACGGCAGCAAAGCTAATTGGACTGAGTGCGGAGCAGTTAGACACCACTCATCACATCTTCACCAAAAAAGGGTAAGTCCTAAGTATTTTCCCCACAACTCTGTGGAAGACCCCACCCACATTTATGTGGAAGTAACCCCCTTGAACCCCCACATTTTTTGGTCCTTCGAGCCGGATCCAACCCGGTACCCCCAAAAACCCCTAAAATTTTCCTCCATAAGGAGAAAAACCGCACCGGATTCCCATTCTGGACCCCGTATATATACGTTTATATACAAAAAGTTTTCCTCCGTAAAAAGGAGAACAAAACCCCATACCCCTACCCGTATTTCCATACAAGAAAATCCCAAGCATTACGTGCTGGGCCCCACATTATAAAAAATAAAAATAATAACCCTTTTTGAAAAAACAGCGTTGACTGTACCCTTTTTCAAATTTGCATAATAATTTGCAAAAACCATTATTAGCGGTACTTGCGTTTTTTGCATTTCCAACGGTTTCTTATTTTTCGATTTCTTCTGCACCTGCAAAAATAAGAAACCGCGAAATTTATATACATAAGCACATATATGATTGTTGACATGCGCACATATATATATATCTACATACGTACACACCAAATTTGCTCAAGGTTAAATTAATGAGCTGTTAAAATAACAAAATTAAAGAAGCAAATTTGTATGTACATATTTCTGTACCCACAATTGTAAAGAAAAAAGCAAACATACATACTTAAATACAAACAGCAGAGAAGTTTCTTTGACCATCGCAAATTCGCTGCCGGCAGAGAAAAAGAATAAAGACAATATTCTTATGTGTGATTGTATGCACACATCTTCATTTGCTTGTATTTTAAGAGCACATATTTGATAAATTAAAGAGATCACTTTTGTGACGTCACCACCCAAAAAAAATTACTAAAGCAGAATACGCAAGCGTAAAGTCAAAAAAAAATTTTGTTGTTCTACTGACCTACATTAATATATGCATGAATATAATAATAACTAATGTGTACATGCATAAGCAGAAATATTTATGCAAACGTATGTAAATATATAACAAGCTTGTGTATTAGGAATACAAGTAATTTTGGTGGTTGAAAATAAGAAAACAAATACGAGTACAGTAGCGGACAAATATTGTGCATCTTGGAAATAAATTGTTGGATTTTTTTTTGAATTGAACTAAATTTAATAAATAATTTTAATAAATTCAATTTTAAACTAAATTACATTATTAAATTAAATAATATCCCTTTAAAATTTACCCCCATGTTTTTAATAAATAAAATAAATTAAACGCAAAAAACGTACATTAGGCGTTAATTATTTTAATCGATATTTATTAACCATTTATTATAAAAAATATAAAACTTCATTTATTAATTTAAAAAACAAATATTTCAAATTCTACCCTTCACTGTCACTTGGTTTGTTCGGCGAAACTAACGGGCAATCGTATACGAGGGTCACCCCAAAAGGAAACGGGTACAAGTATACGAGGGTCAACCCAAACAGTTTTGGGCACAATAATACGAGGCGCAACCTGGAAAAAAAAATTTTATATCACGAATCATCTCGGTCTTTTTGTTTAATAACAAAATACCCCCCACTTACGCATTTAAAGATAAAATGGCATCAATCAAATCATTGATCCGTGTCTCTGATCGCATCACGAAGCTTTCAGTTCATATGGATGAGAGCGCGGTTGACGGCCAGTCGATTCACGCGTGGGATGTCCTGAAAACAGAAGCTATACGGTTATGGGAAGCCTTCGCGTCGCTATACGACGATGCTATCGAAAAATTTGATCCTGTGAAAGATGACATCGATATCGAAACTTTGGAGAAACGTTTTTTTTCAACTTTTGAGGTTTATACCAAAATGATCGCCAAAATAAATGAAGCCATCGAGACTCTGCGCGACAAGACAAAGCGACATATTGCTCGGGAGGAACAGGCAACTCAACACCCCCTCATATCAGTACCCCCCTGTGATACAGAAATTTTCCACGGTGACTATAAGTCATGGCCAACATTCCGTGATATGTTCACGGCCCTCTACAAGAACAATAATCGCCTATCCCCGGTGGAAAAGATGTGCCACTTACTCAAGAAGACACAAGGAGAAGCGAGAGACCTGTTGAAAACTTGCCCCATAACGAACGATGGGTTCGAGATGGGATGGCAACACCTGGTACAAAGGTACGAAAATAAGCGCGTTCTGGTGAACGCGCAATTAAAATGTTTATTTAATATTTCCCCCCTTCCTAAAGAGACTGGGCCCAACATTCGGCGTTTGCAACGCACAATTAATGATTGTGTTACGAATTTAACACTGTTAGGAATCGACACCAAAAATTGGGACCCCATTTTTATTTATATTTGTTCCACCTGTCTACCCGATACCACGCTCAATTTGTGGGAACACTCTTTGCCCCACAGCACAGAGTTGCCAGCCTGGAAACAAATGGATGCGTTCCTGACGTCTCGGTTTCAGACATTAGAATCAGTTGCAGACATCCGCTCAACCTTTTCACACTCGAATGTCTCAAACGCGTCTAAAGTTCCGAATTATAAAAAACCGCATTCAAATGAGAAAAAACTTAACAGTTTTAATACCAGCGTGTTAGTCGACAAATACAAAAAATGTCCTTTGTGTCCCCATTCACACCCCCTTAGATTTTGTTCAGTGTTTCTTGGTATGTCTCTTGAAAATCGATACAATATAGTTAAAAAATATAAACTTTGTACAAATTGTCTCGCCACCTCCCATGAGCGTAGACAATGTAAAAGCAAATTTGTGTGCAGTGCTTGTGGACAAAGCCACCATTCGCTGCTGCACCGCCATGAACGCAATTCATCCTCAAATCTACGGAACCCTGCAGCACCCCGAGCTGATCCCGTTATATCTACCCCTAGCCCCCAAGAAAATAATATTCGCTCACATAACCCCCCGCACAACCCGAATATATCACTCGAAGATACTCCATCACATAGAGGTAACTACTTTACCCGCGGGGCTCCGCCCCCAACTAGTATTCACCCCCCTCTAAATGTAACCCCCTCTACTTCTCGTGAAGCGGCTGAAAAAACGCTGCAATCGTATTCAACCCAGGTACAAGCGACTACCCCCTCTATTATATTGGGCACCGCCCTAGTAGATATTTATAATCATGATCTTAAATGCACTATTCGTGCCTTGGTCGACTCTGCGTCTGAAGCATCGTTTATTTCGAGGCGTCTTCAAAGAAAACTCCACATCAACACTCAGTCATCTCATGCTGAGGTCCATGGCATAAATGACTCATTAACTGCAACATCAACTCACATGTGTCAAGTGCGCATAGGGTCTCCAATCAACCCTGCAATTAATATGTGTATTGACGCCTATATCGTCAATAAACTAACAGATCAACTACCGTATTACCCAGTATCCGCTCTCAAAGATGCAAACTTCTCACGCCTTCAACTGGCTGATAAGTATAGACAAAACTGCACTGAGGTAGACCTACTACTCGGAGGAGATGTCTACCCCAAGATAATTAAAAACGGCGTACAATGGGACTCTAACCAATCCTTGGTTGCCCAAAATACCATTTTTGGCTGGATACTCACCGGCAAAATGCACACCCCGCAAAACCGTGTCACGATTCGTTCATTTTTCAATGAACTTACCCTATCAACTCAACTACAAAAATTCTGGGAACTGGAAGAAGTTCCGAAGAAGCGCCGTTCAACCCCTGAAGACATATATTGTGAAGAGCTGTATAAAAAATCGACTCATAAAAACCCTGATGGTCGGTTTGTCGTGTCACTACCCTTTAAGCACGACTACCCCAACCCCCTTAATGTAGGCGATTCCCGAAACATCGCCATATCTCAATTTTTACGCAATGAAACAAGATTGCTAAAAATTCCCAAACTCAAAAATGATTACGACCGAGTAATCACCGAGTATGCCACTCTAGGCCAAATGGACAAAGTTTCCCCCCCGAGCAACGGCTCTGAAAACTACTACTTGCCACACCACGCAGTACTAAAACCCGATAGTGCTACCACCAAGCTACGTGTGGTGTTTAATGCGTCTAGCCCCTCATCTAACGGCGTCAGTCTCAACGATATGCTCCACGTCGGGCCTATATTACAGGCCGACTTAACTATTTTAATTCTTTGCTGGAGACTTTTTCGCTACGTATTTAACGCGGACATCGAAAAGATGTACCGCCAAATTCTTATAGAACCCTCTCAGACCCAATATCAGCGTATTATCTTCCGAAAATCACCGAACGAGCCCCTTCAAGATTACCAGTTGAATACTGTGACATTCGGTGTCAACTGCGCCCCATACTTAGCCATCAGAACGTTGCTAGAGTTAGCCAATGAGGCCGAAGAAAATTACCCCCTGGCAGCTGACATTTTACGAAACTTCATGTACGTCGATGATGTTTTGGCTGGCTCCCATACTATTACGGCCAGCTTACAATGCAGAAATCAACTCCGCAACGTGCTTGAATCAGCAGGTTTTATGTTACGTAAATGGACGGCGAATAACAATCTTTTACTCAATGATTTACCCCCAAATCATCTACTAGATGAAGAATTTTTGACCCTTTCTGATTCCAGCATCACTAAAACGCTTGGACTGCTGTGGAACGCTGGAAATGATTATTTCTACTTTAAATTGAAATCTCACCCCGATCGCAAGGCAGTCACCAAAAGGTCTGTACTTTCAGAAATAGCCAAGTTATTTGACCCCGCGGGCTGGCTATCACCCAAAATAATTGTGGCTAAAATCATAATGCAACAAATCTGGAAGGATGGAACAGACTGGGATGAAGATTTACACCCCCCTACACTCGAAAACTGGCATAATTTTCTTGATGATTATATTAACATCGAACAAATTAGAATACCCCGTTTTGTTAATTTTGACCCCTCATACACTACCGAACTACACGGTTTCTGCGACGCCTCTGAAAAGGCCTATGCCGCTACTCTGTATCTGCGATCTGAGAACCAAGGTTTTGTCTCAACTCACCTTTTAGTAGCAAAAACCAAAGTAGCGCCGGTAAAATTTGTTTCGATACCACGAAAAGAACTTTGTGGAGCTGAGTTGTTGGCTACAATGATGGACACAATACCAGCTCAACTCAATTTGAAAAATTACAAAATTTTCTTGTGGACGGATTCCACGATCGTCTTAGCGTGGTTGCGAGGTCCCCCTAACCGATGGAAAACATTCGTTGAAAACCGCGTCAGCTCCATAATCGAAAAGGTCGGAATCGAACCATGGTCGCATGTTGATACGAAAAATAACCCAGCTGACCTGGCATCTCGCGGCCTTACCGTATCACAATTAGCGTCGAATACGCTATGGTGGCAAGGTCCCCCTTGGTTAAGACTGCCACACGCTGAGTGGCCAACATGCACTGAAAACTTCTCAACGGACGAAGAATCCAGACCGCTCTGTGTGCACTCTACCACAGTGAAATATGAAGACCTACTCCGTAGTTTTTCGGATTTGCCCAAAGCATTACGAGTTATTAGCTACGTATTTCGTTTTTATCATCGCTTGAAAAATCATCAGAAATTTAACTCTAATGATCTCACCTCAGACGAAATCAACTCCGTTAAATCACGTTTAATTATTTCGAGTCAAAAACTTCATTTCGCAGATGAGCATAAAGAATTATGTAATAACCGCCCGATATCCCGTAAAAGTACATTATTAACTCTTAACCCCTTTCTCGATTCTAACGGAATCATGAGAATTAATGGCCGATTGGCAAACATCCCCACTCTTAGCTATAATGAGCGCTACCCTATTTTGTTACCCTATCACGCTCGTTATACTCAACTTTTCCTCAAATGGCTACACATGTACTCCATACATGGCCAAAATGCGCTTTTACACCGCCTTATGCGATGTCATTACTACGTACCTCGTCTTAAAAATCTAATAAAATCAACGATTTCTAAGTGTCTCACATGCGTTAGACATAAAAGTGCGCTTAGCCAGCAGATGATGGCTACATTACCCCCTGAACGAGCTACGCTCACCCGCCCATTCTACGACACTGGAGTGGATTTCGCCGGGCCCTTCGAAATAAAATCCTACGTGGGCCGCGGTTGCAAGATCACTAAAGGTTACGTCGCAATCTTCGTCTGCTTCGCTACTAAAGCCATTCACCTGGAAGCCACTGGAGATATATCTACGCAAGCTTTTTTAGCGGCCTTCGCCAGATTTTTCAGCAGACGTGGAATGCCTCATGCCATGTATTCCGATAATGGCACTGCGTTTGTTGGCGCCTCCAACATCCTACAATATGATGCCCACCAATTTTTAGCACTTGTACGGAAAGGTGTCCTAGCTCAAAACAGCTTCTCCCCGTTAGAATGGCACTTCATCCCCCCAGGAGCACCCCATATGGGCGGCCTGTGGGAGGCCGGAGTAAAAAGTTTTAAGTCCCACTTTAAAAAGATTTGCCACAGCCAACACTTCACGTATGAAGAATTTAGCACTATGCTAACCCGTATAGAGGCATGTCTGAATTCACGGCCCTTGAGTCCAGTGACCAACGACCCAAACGACTTATGCGCAATAACCCCCGGTCACTTCCTCATAGGCACCCCCATTTTGTCACCCCCCGAACCCAATTTATCCGATCACTCGTTAAGTTATGTCAATCGCTGGCAGAAACTAAAAATATTACACCATCACCTCGCCCGTCGATGGAAATACGAATATCTTATCGAACTCCATAAACGGACAAAATGGAAGTACCCACAGCGAGATTTCGCGATCGGAGATCTTGTCGTCGTGCGACAAGACAATTTACCCCCACATCAATGGCGTCTCGGTCGGATTGATAAAGTCTATCACGGCCTGGACAGCAAGGTCAGAACAGCTGACATTCGCACCGCTACGGGTGTCATCACGCGCCCCATCGTTAAATTAGTGTGGCTCCCTTACCCCGAATCGCAATGACAATTAATCTTTGCCTTTATTTCGTTCTTTTCTTTTCTAGTCATTATGCGGCGTTCACCACGTAGAAGCGCTTCCCCGATTGAGCGCCAACGGGTTATCATTCGTTTAAAATCCACCTATGATTGCCGCCTGTGCCAAAAGGATCACCCATTGCGAAAATGTAAGAAGTTTACCAGCATGTCTGTTTCCGCACGAGAAAAAACGGTACGACGCCATCTATATTGCGAAAATTGTTTAGCACATTCGCACCGATCTAATAAATGTCGCAGTGCTGAATGTTGTAAAATCTGCAGTGGTAAACATCATACACTTCTTCATCGCCCCCCCAAGATACGTCGTTCAAGCGGTACTGGCAATGTTACGTTGATACCTACCGCCATTATACAAATATGTCTAAACAAGCAATGGGTGCAAGTCCGTGGTCTAATTAACCCGTGTGCCACTGAAAGTGCCATCGCCGCCTTCATTGTCAACCGTTATCACCTCCCCGTTGAACTGATCGACAATAAGAAATGGTACAAGATGACTTTTCGTTCACGTTTCGAGGGAGCAACCACGTTTACCGTCACCGCCAGAGTTGATGACAAGCTACCCCTCAATCAAGCCAGAAAACCGCTGGACAGCCGAGTAGCTCATCATTATGATAACCTCCGTTTGGCAGACCCAGATTTCTATGGTAATAACGCCATCAACGTCATCCTGGGAGCCGATGTATACCCGGAGCTCATCAGAAGCGGTCTTCAACCAGGCAGCCTTGCATCGCCCCTCGCACAGGACACAGCTTTGGGATGGGTCCTAGTGGGAAAGTTTGGCCTCTAGGTGCCACCAACGTCTAATCATCATTTTTACATTATACATTTATTGAACTTATACATTTATTGAACTTATAAATTTATTGAACTTATACATTTATTGAACTTATACTTATATTACACCCTAATCTAAGCTATCTTTTGAATTATTGAATTTGAACTTATATGAATTTTTATACTCTAAGTTGCAGTCCTGCAAGGGGGGCGGGATGTTTAAGCGCCAACGTTGTCAACACTCTTTTGCCCTTTTTTTTTGCTTCTGTGTAAACAGAAAAAGAAAGAAACAGAAAACAAAAAAGGGCAAAAGAATGCGCGGCTAAATGGCTGTTAGTTAGTTGCGTTGGGATTTTAAGACGGTGAAGTCGATTTAAATAGTTAATTTGAAAATCTAAGTTTAAAAAAAAAAAGTGCAAAGATTTTTACTTTAAAATAAATCAGCTTATCTCAAGATAAAAACAGTGAAATTGTTTTGAATTTTTGTATTATTTGTATTTTATTATAAAATAAACCAAATAAAAGTGCTTTGTTCGGTTGTGCCTAATGTTTAATACCTTATACCACATATGTATATAATATAAGAAATATAGTATAATACATATAAGAAATTAATAAAAACAAAAAGAGCAATCTAAGAAGCTTATACATACGAGTATTAATTATTATAAACTAAAACGAAAAAAACCTAAATTGAAAAGACACCAATTTCTGCTTATTGTGAAGAAAATAATGTACTCTGGGCTTACTTTTTCTTTGCGACGAATTTGTACAAATTAAAGTGTTAAACTTATTAAAACATAAAACACGAAAATTAATAAAACAAGTGTAAATAAAGGATTGGAACAGCATCTAATCTAGCACAACTAAATAAACTTTCCTGGGGCCGTGATAGTGGTAAAACAACAATTGTTTATTTGGTACGCCCCTGTCATATACGATCAGCATTAGAGAGTTTGCAGACAAAAGACGGCAGCAAAGCTAATTGGACTGAGTGCGGAGCAGTTAGACACCACTCATCACATCTTCACCAAAAAAGGGTAAGTCCTAAGTATTTTCCCCACAACTCTGTGGAAGACCCCACCCACATTTATGTGGAAGTAACCCCCTTGAACCCCCACAGAAACATTTTTCTAATTAAATAAATTTACTAAATGAAACCTTTTAATTTGTATTTGTAGATTTTAAATAAGTTGTGTATTTTTAAATTTATTTAAAAATAATTTTATTAAAAAAATCAACATTAATTTTTTTATTTATATGAATTTGAAAGATGTGACGAAAAATGGACAAAGATATCCCAGTACATTCAGATATCGTTTTATTTAAATTATTACATAACAAAATTTTGCTTTCAATATTCTTATATTATGTTTAAATGTTTGGCCCTTAAATTTTTTTTGTTTTTGGTTTTTAAAATTGCAGCTAAATTAAATTTTTAATTGACTTAATTAATTATATAAATAATGAAAAAAAAAATTTTATAGTTATTTATCAATTATATTTTTAATTAAAAAGAAATAAAATTATTTGCTTTATAAATAATTAATTGTTTCAATTAAAAATTTAATAAATTTTTAACCTCAAAATAAATACAACCGTTAATAGTTGGAAATCAAATTTTCTGTGTTTTTTCGTGCAATATTTACGTCATGCTTAACAGCTTTTAACAATTACTAGAATTGTCTTCCGTTTATCCTTACACTTACTTTCTAAGGAGATTTTTCTTTGAACTGGCGTAGGGCCTCTCTCTTTCGTATCGATCACTGTGTATATACACGGTTAGCTAAAAGAGAGGAAGGACCGTTGGATTTAGGGCCTTTGTTGAGGAATTTGGGATAAGAACGATTTTCAGATTCCCAAATGTGTATAGTATTTTACAGACGAATATATCTGCTATTAGAAGGGCGGCGTGCTGGTTGAGGTATCATAACATATTCATTAGGGATATCTTCTTCTGTACCAACAGTAAAGCCGCGATTACGACCCTTAAAGGTGTGTTTACCACATCAAAACTTGTCTCTGAATGATAGACATCCCCTAACGGGATAGCGGTGGTTTCGACAGTCAACCTTAAATGGGTGAAGGGACATGGGATCAACTTGGGTTAACATGTTGCCGACGAACTAACAAAGAAGGGGACAATGCTTGATGAGGGTGCCATTGACATCTCTCTGCTTCCGGACAGCGTATCGACACTGGTGTCTACAATTTGGCTTAAGTCAGATGGTCTAACGAGTCGACATGTTTGACAGATAGAACAGTCTGGCCATCTTTAGATCGGGACAGGAAGGCTACACTACTGCAGTTACCGAGGAGTTGATGGCGTAATTTGGTGGCTGCGATTACTGTGCACTCTATATTTGGGGCCCATAATAGGAGATGGGGTCTCCCATTAAATAATTTCTGCAGAAGTTGTCAGGACTAGGACGAGAAGGAGGAGACAATGGAACAGCTGTTCTGTCTGTGCTCTGCTCTAAGGTACATACGGCTACGATACCTCGTTCACTGGTACTACGGGGCATATCTACCATATCATCACTGGATCCAGGTACGATCAGTTCCTTTTTGAAGTGCAGTGGATACTTCAGTGGCTCACAACCGCACATTGTGATTCAGTTACTGGGATGAGCGTACTCTTTGGTCAACTTGTTTTATTCAGCAAGTTCTTTTCTGTATTTTTATGATCTTCTCGGTATTTTCACAACCACAATTATTTTTTTCTCTTTTCCTTATCTTCATTTTGTTTTCTATGTCCTGCTTTGCTTTACTGTTTCTGTTTCTATTTCTTACTCCCTTCTGACAACAGGTAAAACAAAGGGACCAATCAGTGGAACCAGTTGGGCTGTGGCGATACGAACACCTGCCTACCGAACCTAACTTACCGTCTAACAACAAATTTGTATGATTTGAGTCCACTGTTCTTTAGTCCGCATTGGCATCGGAAGTCTACAAGTTTGGCCACAATATTATTATTGATTACATTGTGGCGCGTGATGTATTCTACCATGGATTATAGTCTCTATGGTTTATATATTCAGATTAACTACTTGAAATAATTCGATGCAGTAATTGGATTCTTTTAGTCTACGAGAAGAAATAAAGAAATTTCCGCAGTAAAAGTCAAGTAAAAATACTAAAAGTGTATGACTCGTATGATGTATGACTCGTACGACACAGTAGAAAGTTGATAGGAAAATAATATGCTGTGGATTTCTAAAGGCGTCAGAGCATAATTATACTGGCCCATGGTTATTTGTGATACTTTTAAATATTTTTTTTTTGATAACATACTTAAATTCAGTTCGTGATATTTGTTTTTTTTTTTTGTGAGATTTGTTTATTTATTTTTAACCTACGTAGGGTCCTCAAATTTCACTTACGTTTACGTTCTTTCTGTCAAATTTGACTCAGTTAGAAAATTCGATATGAAAAAACTTGTTTTCTTTAATTAAGTTTGTTTTTTAAATTTAGTACTTTTTTAGCTTTGTTTGGAATACAAAAGCTGCACGTTTTATTTATTTATTTATTACGAATTCATTCACATGTTTATTTTAAATAAAGAAAATTGTGTTTTGTCAACGAATTTCGCTGTTTTATATAGGGCGTGGCAAGCTACAATCCTAAATATTCCAAAAAATTACGACGTTTGGCCAAACAGTTTTCTTTACACTCCAGCTAACAAAAGTGTACCCATAAAGGCGAACATTTCGGTGTCGTCAACTTCAGTCCAATCCATATCAAAAACACGTTTACCTTCATTATTGGTATATTTCAAAATAATGTTCATTACATGTGGCGGGAAAAAGAATTAAAAACTGGAAATTTTTTCCTTTGTGATTCTCGAACAAGAGTAGCGGGTGAGGCCTGGTGTCATGCTATTAATGTTCTCGCTCCGAAATTTTCCTTAACTATTGGTAAGAGGTTGTCTGAAATATCTCATTCCACCAACTTTTGTTGTCATTGCTGCAGTTGTTGTAGCAACAATTTCATCTCCACTAAAACTGTCAGTTGTCTCCGCGCATTCTAAGTTATCCTCATATTCTGAACGAATCTCCTCTTCGTCCGATAGTGCATTAGCAAATTTTCTATTTCACTAGTATTCATTTTCCGACAAGAAATACAGACTCGACACTTTATAACGTTGATACGTTTGATTAGTTCCGTGTTTATTATGCACGCAAAGAAAAAATATGTTTGATGTAACCATAATCTAGGAGCAACATACTACTGTGGTTGCATTATATGGTTGCTAGGAAAACATAGTATTGTTACATTTGCAACCATATTGTTGTCCAAAGTATAAACATAACTATGTTCAAATATAAACATTAAATGCTGTAAGCATACATACATACATACAAATTTACTTCAACTTTTTTTAAATGTTTTGGTTCCCTTTTTATTTGTTTTCATATTTTGCATATTATTGCTGATTATTTATTTTGTACATAATTTTTTTTTCACTTTCTTAAACAATAGAAAACAATTTCGAATTTCAGCTTCCAGAAAAATTAATAAACTGTCAAGAAGTAGCTTTTAACCATACTTTGATTAATGATAATATATTATGGTTAAATATTTTATATTATTTTTAATAAGTTATAAAACTTTGCTTGTGGTTGAAATGTTTTTAAGATAAAACCAATCATGTTGCATTTTTGGTGCACAGTAACCATATAATAGTTAAGTTTATCGTGACTAAAGTTTTGGTGAAAACAACTATACTTGGTTCTCCGCAACCATACATTGTTACAAAGAACATAATATGGTTATTGTGACCATATCACAACCATGTTTTTTTCTGCTTGTATGACTGAAAACAATTTAAAAAAAATAAGCTTTGCTTTTTACATGGGGATCCATTTTTCATACCAGTAAGGTTCAGCAAGAATGGAGAGAAGAAAGAAGACAGATATATTGACTTTTATTGTTGTTGAAAAACACATTTGCCATTTCTTTTGACAAATAAATTATTTTAACAAAACTGTGCGTAAAAAAAATTAAAGATTTTGTTCCGAGTCTTAAGTGCTAAAAACTGCATGAATTTTTTTGGGGACAATATTTTCTTAAAAAAACCAAAAATAGTTATTAACATTTAAAATTAAATTAAATTCATAAAATATCTAAAATCTAAGCTCGTACTTAGACATTTATTTTTTTTTTCCAAAATAGGTCAAATTTGACCCGAAGACCCTTTAAAGGTTAATGTATTTTTTGTAATATTTTATTTAAATTTTTTTTAATATTTTTTGTGATATTTAATTTTGTGTTGATATTGCCTTGTGATATTTTATAATGCCCTATTTTGTGATATTTTTCCAGTCCAGCAGAAAACCCTTACACAATAAAATAGGTTTTCTACTTACATAATTAACCTTAGGAAGTTCTACGATTATTAACTTTTGTAGTGGAATATCTATTTTCCATACTAAAATTTTACTTTATAATCTCTTAAATTTTTTTTTTTTTTTGCTGTAGAAACTATTTTTTACCCACTGTTTAGACACTCGTTACATTAGTTTTTACTATAAAATAACTTTGTATTTTCATTACTTATAATTTAAAGCAAAATAAAAGGTCACATACGAAAGGGTCACTTAACAATGAGGGGTTTTATTATAATGCGAGTTTAAGTTTACTATTTATTTTTTTTTCTTTTTTTTTGTAACTGGCTTCGTTTACCCGTATATTGTAGTTAAAGCGGTGGTTGCCAATTGGTTTTTAAAAACTTTTAACTGTCTGTCCTGGTTGGCATTTTTTTTTAGTTTAACATCCATTAAATTCCCTGTTGTCACTTAATTATTACACTCCCTTAGCAATTACTTACCACTTATGTGTGAAAATTTGTTTAACTATTGCTATGGGGGTCCCAGCTGAAGTTTATTATGTGAAATTATGTTTTCAACTAAGTTTGTTTGTGTATGCAGCATAAAAACGGTGACCTCTTATGGGAGGTTAAAATTTTTTAAACAAACCGCTAATTTGGTTTTAAACGAAAAGTTATTTACATAAAGACTTTAAATTAAATTAAACCATGGAAAAAATTCATTGAATAATTTTATTTAATATCGGGCTATGTTTTATCCCGCTTTAATTATTAAATTACCGATATTGATTTTTGAGGGTGGCCACCTAGACGTGCTTTCGCCCTTAATAATCAATATCGGTGATTTAATAATTTAATCAGGATAAAAACTAGCACGTTATTTCTTAAAATTAAAGACTTCTTTTTATTTTTAGTTGAATAAAAAGTAGGTGGAAAAAGCATGTCGGGGAGGTTTTATGACTTTATTGGCACCAGTGTTGCCATAACCATTGAACCAATTCCCGCTAGATATAACTTTAAAAAACCGCTAACTAGTCGAAAAAAATGCTGACATAAACCGTTAAAAAAATTCTTGAACAATTTATTTTTATACTTATCACCGGGACAAACTTGGTTTCACAAAAAAAAAAATAAATATGTCAATAAATCAGATATAGTATCGAGGCAGCAGGCATAACGCCACGCCTACCTTTAATTTTTTCATGTCATTTGGAACAATAAAGTAACTCCAATCAAAAAAATAAATATATGGGGTGATAGAGTATTTAAAAGTAAGAAAAAAACATTAACTGAAAAAGTTGGCGCTCTTCCATATTTTCCGAGTTACGGGGCTCTGAAATTTTCAAATTTTTTGAAATATTAATATGGGTATCATTTTAAAGCTTTTAAATAGATCTTTAACCCAGTAAGAGCCGATGGATTAATTGTTTCAACAGTTAAAAAAAAAAACAAGGCAGAGACGGATAATCTATATATTTATATAAAACGTTACAAATACATAGTTTAGCCTACTCTGTAACTAACAAAACTTATTGCTAAAATCCCACCAACTAAAATTTTCCCAGCTGAAAAAACTACTTAGCGGTTTTTTCTAACTTCAGGCAAAAAACCGCCGTTTTGGTAACACTGGTTGGCACATACGTTAACGATTAAACTTTTTTACGTTCTTAATTTCAACACAAAATTATTTAATTTTACCATAACTGCCCGATGTTAAAAATAATAGTGTACTAATTATGAAAAATAATATACTTATGCGGCATTTACACTATGCAATTTTTCATGAAACTAGCATGAAATTTTTGTTTGTTTGTGAAGCAGCAGGAGTAAGCAATGTGGTATTGCTTGAGTTTTGAGGGGATGTTTCTGTTGCTAATGTTTACTTTAGATAACGCCTAACGCTATAGTTTAAATACAAAATTGAGATAAAAATGCCTCGAAAAATTGCATAGTGTAAATCTGGACTTAGATAAAATATCCCCAGCTTTGGTGCTTCAGTTGGCCTTGAAATTGTGTACTTTTTGAACTTGGACTTTTTTTTAGTTTACATTTCATGACCGTCTGTGTTGAAGTCAGTTACAGCACGAATCATTTACTCTACGAGTCTTTTACTAAGAAAACCCAACAAGAAAATCAAGCAAGATACTGTATAATATAGCAATTTAAAGCCTTCTATTTTCTATACCCCCTTAAACGAAAAAATTTCCACTTGATTGTATAAACATAATTTTGTATTTATAATAGATTATATAGATTATATACGATACCTCAAACAAGTCAAACAGAATTAAGCATATAACTTGCCAAACACTTGCAACCTAATATTATTTACAAGCCCAACAAATTCCTAAACTCATTTTAAATCGCATTAAAATAACCAAAGCAAATAAGAAAAAGAAAACAAATGCTTGTTAATTTTAAGCTCATGCACAAATTAAACTCACAGTTATAATATGGAAAACAAAAATCATAAAATACCTCAACGGTGTAAGACTACACTTGCAAATTTATTTATGTTTAGCAGCCAAAAAAGGATTTGCTTTTAACCTTTTAAGTCTTGTCATTTGGGCTTTAATGTATGAAATTTTGTATATTATTTTTCATTCTGTTTACACACTTATTTACAAAAATTTAAAACAAAACACAACCTCAAACATGTTTTTTTAAAAGTCTTTTTTTTTTTGCTTCTAAAGCCTCCCCAAGGTCCCCAAATATGCTGAGTTGAAATATACAAGAATTTTAAAAATGAAATAGTTAGAAGAAAAAAATGCTTTTTTTTTTGTTTTATGTTTTATTATGTGTTATCTCTTCTTCAAAAGAATCATAAATATTTCACATATTTCCCCCTTTGTTTTAGGGTTCCTTTTTGCTTTTTCGTTCTGCTTAATTTCTGTTGAAGCCTTAATGCAGGCAACAAATTTGTAAAAGCTTTGGTATAAGCTTCGTTGAATTTCAAGTTCAAGGTAAGAAATTTGTAAAATATTATTTTTTACAACTGTAAACGAAATAAAATATTTGTATTAAAAAAAAACAAGTATAATTCTTACAAGAAAAGTCAACTTTAAAAAAATTTTAGCTGTCTATTTATAACGGTTTAAAAGTTTGGTAATATACATCAAATTACTTCAACTAATGGAACACCCTTTAATGTCCAAATCCAAATTTTATACCAGCTGTTTTAGCTAACTTAGCAGTTCAGGTTCTTTGTTAATTTAGATCGTCTGTCTGAAACTGTTCAATTGTTTTACTACATACATTAAATTACATCAACTTTCGTAACACCCTTTAATTTACAATTTTAAATCTTTATACTTTTTATTTTACCAAACAAAGTATAGGAAATTCTGGCTAATTTTTAAGTAATTATATTTAACCGTACAAAAAATAGGACCATTTAAGTCAGATTGCATGAACTAGGGGAACACCCTTTAATTCTTAAATTAAAGTTGTTAATTCGTTTTTATAGCGGCCTTTTAAATTTCAGCAGTCTGACTATAATGGTTCAAAAGTTCGATCACGTACATCAAATTACATAAACTATTGGGACACCCTTTAATGTCCAATTTCAAATTTTTTACTTGCTGTTATACCGAGCTTACTAATATAGGTTCTTTGTAAATTTCAATCGACTGTTTACAACTTTTCAAAAGTATGGCCGCATACATGAAATAAAATAAACTATTGGAGCACCCTTTAATTTAGAATTTTGTATATTTATACTTATTATTGAAATGGTGTTAGTAAATAATATTTTGTCTTATTTTCAAACGCTTAAAAAGATAGGCCCACATAGGTTTATTCACAACCCCTATGGGGACACCCTTTATTTTTAAGATTTATTTTTGTATTACTTTTTAACAATGAGAGCTACGACGATATGCATTTGTTTTAATTTTAAAGTAGCGCCCTTTACGGTTCATAATACTTTTTACAAACACGTTTGTTGTATGAGAACACCCTTTAATTTAAAAAAATTATGAACTCATAGTAAAGCAGAACCTTTCAAATAAAGAAAAAATGATCACAGTCGGTTCAAACATGACTGAGTTATGCGAGCAGAAACGTTAAAAAAACAGCATCATTTGCGCGATTTAATATATAAAATTATATTTAAAATTTTTCCTCATACAAACCTTGACTTCAGAGAGCATTTTAAAGTTATTTGTTTTTAATTTTTAATTAAAACTTTTTGCATTGTGTTTAATATTTAATATTTTTCGTTTTTATTCTTCCTTGTATTTAATTTTTGTTTGTTTCTTTAATATTATTGTTTAATTATAATTACTATTCACATGCTTCAGTTTTTTTTTAATTATATATACTTTCATTTATTTATTTTATTAATTTTTTTAGTTTTTTTTTTTTTTTTTTGTTTAAAAATTCATGTAATTTTAATAATTTTGTGTTATTTTTTTATACAAAGTGTTTTTATATTAAATTTTTTTCTCAAACTTAATTATCCCAATATAACATAATTTGCTAAAAATTTGCTGTATAAATGATTTTTAAACCAATATTTTCGCATTAACTGATAAAAAAAATATGTTGGAAATTTTAAAAAATTTAAAATTTATAATTAAAAATTTTACAAAATTAAAACAGTACTGAGTTAAGCATAAAATATGATATAATTTTTAATATCAAATTTAATATAAATGCATCAGTTCTTTCATCTAAATGTATCGTTTTTTTCACTAATTTTTGGTTTTTTATAAATATATTTTCTTTTTACTTTCGTTTTTAATAAAATTGGACTTTTTTCATGTAATTTACCTAAGTGGTTTAAACAAAATTAAAAAAAAATTAAGCATTTTTATTTAAAATTCAGCTAATTACAGTATTTTTTATATTTAAACAATTTTTTCGTTTAGTTTTTTTTAAAAATTTTTTTTTTAATTAAAATAAATAATTTTTTTTAAACAATTTTAAGTACCTGGTGAAATACAATAACTTTAATGATTTTATATATTCTATGCTTATTTATAGTGTTTAAATATACTTAACATTAATTTTAAAACAACTGTTCGATTAAAATTGGGATGCATTAGTTGTAGGATGCAGAACCATCAACAAGCAGTTTTAAATACACAGTTTGAGAAAAAGATTTTATTTTATAATTTAGTGTTACTTTTAAATAATAGAATCCCTGAAAAAAATTATGATTCAAGAAAGAATTGAAATATTTCCGTGTTAACATGAAAGGAAAATGTGTTTAAATTAAGTTGAGCAAACTCTACGCACTGAGTTTTGTGTAGTCATCTGCTGAGTGATTTATAAATTCTAATTTGGGAGCTTAAATTATCAATAGGGGTAGACAAGTAGGCCTCGCAACACAAGGAGAAGTTTTTTTCTAAATAAACAGAGATCTTTTTGAACCAATTAAGAACAATACACTCCTGACGCCGTAACATCAATTGCAGAAAGATAATACTTTCAGACTAGGACTATAAAATTAATTAGCTCCAGATGGCGTCGGCTTAAAACTACAAACAGACAAGAGAGACCTTTGCCTTAGACAAATGTAATCGATAATAAGAAATAAGGTCTACACTTACTAAATGGTAGCCTGAAATAACTATTGTTGTGGTTAAAAGCTAGAGACTTAATGATTGCCAGCAATCAAATTGTGCAATTCTTAGAGCTGTATTTAAATCCTGATCGCTAAAAATCTAAAAATTAATTACGAAAAAAAGTATTACAGGATAGCATTTGTAGCTTTATTGATATACAGAATAAGGCTGTAGGTAGTCGTTAATTACAACTGGGAACCAGAAATCATTAAGTTACGAAGAGGTACGAAAAGAGCACCACCATGTTAATGCTCAGCTTGGGTTATCTATTAACCTATAAACATTCCAATCTATAATAGCTCTGAGACATAAAAAACTTCATTTAAAAGCTAGATAAGATTGAATTCTAAAATTTAAATTAAAAATATTCACCCCTATCATGAATATCTCTTCCTTCGAAATATTTTCCCTTTTCCCAAATTGCAACCGTGAATAATTTTTTACGTAAATAAAAATGCCCTTTATTGTTATTGATTTTTTCCCCTGAAATTTTTTCACTTTTCCCTTGGATTTGTTCACTTAAATGTTGCTGTTTTAACTGCATTTCTTATGCCACTTTTTATTTGTTTTAATTAGAATATTTACATTAATAACACATTTTTTAACTCAAGATCAGTTACTGCAGTGCAGACTAAAAGCAACACGATATATCTCTTTCTTTGTTTTTAAATTTATAAAATTTTTTTTTTGTTCAAAATGGCTTTAAATAAAAACTAATTTTATTAAAATAGTTCAGTAGCACAGACTCTGGTAACTTCAAGAGGTTAAAAGCTCCTTGCACGTCACGTTCTTATAATAAAATTTTTTATTTATATAAAAATTCTATTTATTTATTTTTAAGCCTCAATTTAACAATTTTAACTCAGCTTACTCTTCTTACTTGCATTCAATGGGCACTTATAGCTAATTTAGTTTGAACAGCTGTTCAATGAGGAAAAGAATTAATTAATTGGAACTAAAATCCACTGTTTATACCTGATAGGGGCGATTTTGTTTTGGAACATTATAAATCATCAGGAATGAAGAAATTTAATTTTGTTTTTGTAGTATTTTCAAAATGTGTGTAAAGACTCCGTAATTTTTTATATAAAATTATTTAGCTTTATATTTATTAATTGTAGTCATCCCATTTCTAAACGAACAGCTTTTTTACATTTGTTATTTTTTATTCTTGCTTTTATAAAGTTTAATTTTAAACTATTTAGTTTTTAGTGTTTTTTCGTTTTTTTTAATTCTACAATTAGTATCACGATTGTCTTTTCAAACTTAATTTAATTTTTTATTTTTATTAAAAAACCTATAGAAATAATTTTTGAAAAATTATAAAAACAAGTTTATATATATATATACATTTTTTGTGTTAATTATAATTTGTATAACAAGTTAAAGTAAAAAAAATCTTGGTAAGTATTAGTATGGTAATTAGTTTAATGAACCCCAGGATATAGGGATTGGCTATGAAAGCTCAACATTTTGAATAATTTTTTCTTCGTATTACTAAAATAGCTTAGCGCCCCTGAAGCAACACCAACAAAGTTCTTATAGTTTCTGTATGTTTAAATTAGACATCACCAATATGGTAGAATTAAGAATAATTAAAATACCAATTTAATATTAAATTAAATAAATCAATAAATAAATACAATTTTTAAAACTAATTTAAACAAATGGTTATCCATAATAAAACAGTTTACTGCTAAATTTTTTCTATACACAAAAAAAAATGAACTTTCGTCCTGTACATGGTCTTGTGTTTTTATTGTATAAACTTTTAGTTAAACTTCCTTTTAGGGAAATTATAATTTCTGGTTACTTAACTTTATATTGTTGCTTTTTATTATATGATTTGCGAATTTTCTCTAAATTATATTTATAGACTATTCGTTTTAAATATAAAACTAAATTAAAAAGTGTCCCAAAATTAATGCAAAATTAAAACTGACTTGAATTGTTTTCTTATAGTTTTTCCATAAAGTAATAAGAATAGGTTTTTATAGGCGATATATATTCAGAAAAATGTTTTCATTAGCTTTGGTGGCACAAAAACACTACTTTTTTTTAAATTTTAAACTAAATATTTCGATGCGCGAGACTATCTCTAAAGCGGTAAAATACACAAGGAGAAATAATATATGGTAGTTGTATGGTCACAGGGAACATAACATATTGAATGTAGCAATATTTGGTTGCAGTAAACGAACTATAGTTGCCTCAACCCAAACTATAGTCAGAGATATATTATATGGTTGTGATATGGTCACAGGAACTTTATCATAATAAATGTAGCAATATATGGTTGAGTTAACAAACTTTAGTTGCTTTAACCCAAACGTCAGAAATATTATATGGTTGTAGAAAGTCACATGAACCATAACATATTGAATGCAGAAATATATGGTTGCGGTAAACAAACTATAGTTGAATCAACCCAAACTATAGTCAAAGAAATATTATATAGTTGTGATATGGTCACAGGAACTTTATCATAATAAATGTAGCAATATATGGTTGAGTTAACAAACTTTAGTTGCTTTAACCCAAATTTCAGAAATATTATATGGTTGTAGAAAGTCACATGAACCATAACATAGTGAATGCAGAAATATATGGTTGCGGTAAACAAACTATAGTTGAATCAACCCAAACTATAGTCAAAGAAATATTATATAGTTGTGATATGGTCACATGAACTTTATCATAATAAAGGTAGCAAAATATGGTTGATTAACAAACTATAGTTTTTTCAACCCAAACGCCAAACAATATTATATACAACCATATAATAAGTCACAGGAAACATAACATGTTGTCTCAACCAAAGCTATAGTCAGAAAAATATTATATGGTTGTGATATTGTCACAGGAACTATATCATATTGAAAGTAGCAAAATATGGTTGAGTCAACAAACTATACTCGTAGTTGCTTCAACCCAAACGTCAAAAATATTATATGGTTAGGGTAAGTCATAGGAACCATTACATATTGAATGTAGTAATATATGGTTATGGTAAGCAAACTATAGTTGTCTCAACCCAAACTATAGTAATATAGAAAAAATATATGGTTGCAGTATGGTCACAGGAACTACATCATATTGAATGTAGAAATATATGGTTGCGGTAAACAAAATATAGTTGCTTCAAACCAAACTTTAGTTAAGATAAACAAACTTTTCTTAATATTTAATCATTAAATGTTCAAATTTGTTTTTAATCATTAATTATAACATACATAATTATGATTATAATAATAATTATAATTGTTATAACTAAAATATTATAATTGTCAATAATTTTTTTAATTGTGATAAAAATAATAATAATAACATAATAATAATAATAATAATAATAATAATAATAATAATAATAATAATAATAATAATAACTGATAATAATAAAATTATTGCTATTATAATAATTATAATTAATAATTTAAATTATAATTGTACTATATAAAGATATAATAATATAATTATAATTATTTATTAAATATAATTATTTATTAATTATTATAATAATTAAATAATTATTATAATTATAGTATTATATAGTATAATTGTTTATAATTGTAATTATAATTATAATAATATGGTACTTGGTATAATTATTTATTATTATAATTACAACAATATTATAACTAATAAAACAGGTGTTTAGAAAATTGTTTTAAAATACGTTTAATAATTTTTCATTTAGTTTTAAAATTTTTTATGATTAGATGCTTTAAGCATAATTAAGGGCGCGTCTAAAATGGTTCCAATATTATCTTAGATTATAGAAATAATGCGACTTAGGTGCAGGCATTTATTTCAATCGTAGCTAATGTCGTGCTCTTATACAATCACCGCCAAATGTGCCTTTAGCACAAAGTCCATAGCAAAAAATATTCCAAATGCGTAAAATCTGAGAACCAAACTTTAAGGCTGAAAATTATTTCACCGGAAAGAAGGATTTAATTGGAAAAACTGTTTCTGAACCTAACTAAACTTTTAATTTATTTAATTGGAAAAAATTTTTGTCTTTTTAAATAATTGTGTTACCGATTTAATGGATTATTAAACTTGTATTTATTTCTTCAATTAAATAAATAAATGAATAATTAAGTCAATTAAAAACTTAATTAAAATTTTATCTTAGCTTACAGAGAGTGAATTTTTAATGACAACAGTTGTTAAGCCTAAATTAGCTTAAATGAGAGATTCAAAAAAAACTAAAAAAAGTTCAGCCAAATAAAAATTTTACATAAAATTTGGGACACCCTTTAAGTTTATATACTAGTAACTATTTAAATATATTTATCTTTTTATATCTCTGTATAATGTTTTACAATACAATTAGTATTTTAGGAATCAATGGCCCTTTTTCATATTAAATAGTTGACTATTGTTAAATTACTTAATTATTTTTATTAATTTATTAATTTACTTATACAATAAATTCCTTAAATGGCATAACATAACTTAGTGTATTATTATTATTTTTTTTTTTGAGTGTAACTATTACTAACCTCTTCTTTGCGGGGGTATAAAACTTTAACAATTTTTATTTATTTATGAAAATTTATTATTCGTTACTTTAGTTTTTCATTTAATTAAATTATTTTATTAAACTGTACATTTGTTTTTATTTTTTTCATTCTATACAAAATTATTAATATTTTTTTTTTGAGATTTATACAATAAATACACTGGCAGAAATTTGTTGTTGCAAATCATTTGCATGATTTATGGTTCTATATCATTTTCTTTGAATTTCTTAAAAAAAAATTTTACATTAAATGGTTTAAGAAAAATCAAAAGCTTTTATTATATATATATATATAGTTTGTTTGTTTGTTTGTTTGTTTGTTTGTTTTAAATTAAAGCTTTTTATTTGCGATATTTTTTCCAAAAATTTTAAGATTATCAAAGTGTCATACCAAATAGGGGCACCATAATTACCGCAAATGAAATGAGAAAGAGTTTTTCACTGGAACTACTTAAAGCACTCGCTTGACAGAGTAAGTCTTCAGGAAAAATTTCCAAGATGGGCAGTTGTTTACCAGAGGTGGGATCATGGCAGGTATTGGCTCTGGCTCTCTAGAAATTGACAGATATAAAAAATGTTTCTTTATTATTTTTCAAGTTTCGTACAAGGTTTTGATTAATTTTAAATTTTAAAATAAGAAATAACGCTTACGCGCAAATCACTGGAAATTAAAGGAAGCTTTGACAAAAGGCAAAAAAAAAGAAAAATTGAAAAAAATGTAAATTTAATAAACCAATAAATTTAAAAATTTAAAAAAATAGGATAATTATTTGATAATAAAGTCATGATAATTAAAGTCATGCAGAATATGGATGGGATATTTTAATAATTTTATTTATTTTAGCAAAGTTTGTCGCTTTTTAAAAGGATTTTGTTCATTTTTTGTTGTAATATCGATTATTGGTTAACTTTTTTAAAGTTTTAGTTAGGGAGTGTTTTCGAATTGTGAATTTTAGATTGAATTTTTTTTAATATCGTTAGTAAGCAGATGTAGCTAGAGACCACAAAATTAAAAACTGAAAATAAAAAAAAAATTTTTTTTTTAAATTATTTGTTTGATAGTATAAAAAATGAATGATTTAATCCGGCTTGAATTCAGTTTAATATTCATTAAGAAAAAAATTTTTAAATAAATATTATTAAGAAATTTATGTGTCCGCTTTCTTAAGAAAACAAGAAAAAAGACACCACCGTTAACATTCGTTACATCTATCTACCATAGATTGTACATTGTATACATTGTAAACATAGTCCATTTAACCAACTAGTTTTGTAACTAAGTCAAGTCTGTTTTGAAGCTTCAGCGGCATCGGAATTTGTAGGTTTCGCTATTTCGATATTTCGATATTTTTGTGTTATTTCAAATAAAACGCAAACAGCAATATAAATCAAGTGTAATAAATCCCTGCAGAATTCAAGCCACGCGATTTTGCCTACAAACAAAATATTGAGGAACTTATTTCATTAAAAATGCCGTCGTGTAAAATATCTCTAAGAATACGATGAATATTCGTGAAGTTCACATACATTCCATACAAATTTGAATAGAGTCTGTTATAATTATTCTTAGGACCAGAGATAATAAAATTAAATAAAAGTGTCCCAATAGGCACGCGACTTTTATATTTTAATTTTATTGTGTCAAAATCCTTTATCATATCTAAGCAAATGAACTTAAGAATGCCAGAATAAAAAGAACAAAGTTAAATTATTGTGAAATTTGGCAACATAGCAACACGCTGTCACGATAGTCATACGACTTTTATATTTTAACTGTATTTTATTAAAATCTTTTATTATAACTAAACGAATGAACTTGAAATTCGTAAGAATAAAAGAACGAAGTTAAATTGCTATGAAATTTGCTAACATAGAAACATGGTGTCACAATAGCCACGTGACTTTTATATTTAAATTGTATGGTATTATAATCTTTTTATAACTAAACGAATGAACTTGAAATTCGTAAGAATAAAAAGGACGAAGTTAAATTGCTATGAAATTTGACAACATAGCAACATGGTGTCACAATAGTCACGCGACTTTTATATTTTAAATTTTTATGTCAAAATCCTTTATTATGACTAAACAAATGACTTTGAGAAACGTCAGAATAAAATTAACGAAGTTAAATTATTGTGAAATTTGGCAACATAGCAACACGGTGTCACGATAATCACGCGACTTTTATATTTAAACTGTATGGTATTATAATCTTTTATTATAACTAAACGAATGAACTTGAAATTCGTCAGAATAAAATTAACGAAGTTAAATTATTGTGAAATTTGGCAACATAGCAACACGGTGTCACGATAATCACGCGACTTTTATATTTAAACTGTATGGTATTATAATCTTTTATTATAACTAAACAAACAGAATTAAAAAAGAACGGAGTTAAGTTATTGTGAAATTTGGCAACATAGCATCACGGTGTCACGCTAGTCACGCGACTTTTATATTTTAATTTAATTTGTCAAAATCTTTTATTATAATTAAACAAATAAACTTGAGAATCGTTAGAATAAAAAGAACAAAGTTAAACTGCTATGAAATTTGGCAACATACCTACGTATGAAAATATCTAACATCACTGTGGTGAAGATTCATATTAAAAAATTAAACTGAATTTGACTTAAATTTTGAAATATAATTTTCATAAAAATATTTTTAAAAAGTAGTAAATAATTAAAATGAAATGATAATCGAAAATGAAAAAAAAAATAAAGAAGACCAAGAAAAACTTTTAAAAATATTTAAACATGAGAAGATTTAATGAAACTTTTCCCACTCACCTGCACCATTTTTTTCATGTCATCCTTTTGTATGACCTTAATTTGAGCCGATTCGCGTAGCCATCGTCTTAGCCAATGACCGAACCACACTAAACCACACTCACACTCCAGGGGATTGTGTGTAGTATCTAAACCGCCTATAATACTGCGTGTGCCCACTGTATCCCAATAGGTTTTGTTGGGATAAAAACTATCTGCTGCCAAAGCATTGATTTTATTATGTGAAATATCGATAGATAAATGAGGTATCGTTCTTAAGGTATAAAAAATTCCCGGAGGCAAATCCGAAATTTTCGTATGCGATATTTTCACTTGCAGTCGTTGGTTACGTGCTAGACCCTCCAAAGCATTTGGTGATATTGTTTGAACATTGCTTCCATAAATTTCCAACAGCTGCAGTTTAGTGTTGTTGGCCAATTTTTGTAATAGTTGTGGGCCTATATTGGTGTCGAGGCAGTGTATTCTTAATTCTTGTAGACCAGGTATGCGCGCTACAATATCGCCTAAATTTGCATGAGCTGTTAGTTGTAGTTTTCTTAGGGATTTCAGCTTGCTAAAGGCTAAAGGATTTATGATTTTAACATCTAGTAAATTTAGATCGGATAAATGCCTTAAGGTGGCCATATCATGTATGGAAATTCTTTTCAAGGGATTATGAGCCAAATCTAAAACTCTAACAGAATTGGGCAAATGTTCCACCGCACAGGAAGCATTTACAATTTTATTGTTTGAGACATTAACAAATCTCAGTTGACGCATTTCATGTAGCGAGGAAAGTTCTTGTAAAAAGTTGCCACTCACATCTAAATATGAGAGAAAAGGTAAATTTAATTGTGGTAAAATATAAAGGCCCATGTTATAGATTTTTAAACGTCTGAGTCGTGGAGTATGTAGGAATATTTCTCGGAGATTGGTGGTAACCAAAGGGTTGGCTGACAAATCCAGATTGGTGAGATTGTTGAGGAAACTAAAGGTGTTGTCGGGTAAGACGGTGATTTTATTGTTGCTTAAATTGATGTCATACAAAAACTGAGAATTAACAAACATACTGGAGTCTAAATACTCCAGCATATTGGAGGACATTTGTATGCTGCGCAGAGTAAAGCCCACATCTGAAAATGCCGGCACGGGCCAAACGGTTAACTGATTATCCGATATATCCAAATATTCCAAACGCGTATTCATAAATACTTCTCGCGGCAAGGCTTTTAATTTATTCGAAGAGATTTTCAATATTCTTAGTTTTCTCAGATTGGAAAATTGTTCCACTTGTAGCTGATCCAATTTGTTTAAGCTTAAATCCAATTCTTGTAAAGAATTTAAGCCCTGAAAGCTTCTTCTTCTCAAGGAAGTAATATTATTATTTGACAGATTAAGAATTTCCAAAAATTCCAAGTCGCCAAAAGCATGATTGCCCAAAGCTGGTATTTCATTATTGGCCAAATTAAGAAATCTTAAGGTATTGGCTAAATTGGCAAAGCTATCAGTGTGTGTTAATAGATTATTGCTTAAATCCAGCTGATAAATGTACATGTAGGAAGTTAAGACGTCCTCAAAGTAAACTATACGATTGTAGGTTAAGTTCAGCCTTAAGGGCGTTGTGGTATTGGAGACAAAGTGAAAGGCTTTTAGGGAGAAGGTACAAAGATTATTAAACATCAGATCTAAGGCTGCCAGATTTGGCAAAATGGTAAAAGCCTGGTGTGATATATTCGCAATGCTATTAAACGAAAGATCAATATATCTTAAGAATTCCAAATTGTAAAAGGCATTTTTCTCTATGATCTTTATTTTATTTGACTGCAAGTTCAAAGTTTGTAAATCTCCCAAATTGTAAAACGTTTTGCTTGCTATACGATCCAAAGAGTTATAGCCCAAATCAATTTCTACCAAATGCAAATGAATCTCAGGTATAAATAATCCTTTGGGCAACGATTTCAATTGATTGAAACCCAAGTTTATATAAGACAATTCTCTCATATTCGAAAAGGATTCATTGTTTAAAAATTTCAAGTTGTTATTATCCAAACCCAGCCACATGAGTTGTGAAAGAGGAAATAAAGCATCTAAAGGATCTATGGACTCCATACTTCTGGCTGGAAAAACAGCAAACGAAAGTTCCAAAATTTTCAGTGATTTTGAAACATTTTCAAAAACCATGGGATGATGTATATTGATGTCATTGAAGCTTAAAGAAATTTCTTGTATTTGTTCCAGGCCAGCAAATGAACCCAAATGTAAATGAGTAATTTTATTATTCCTTAATAAAATAGTCTGTAAATTTGAGCCCCAATTATCCACAGCAAATATACCTTGAGGTATATCGGTTATAGAATTATAGCCCATATTTAAATACGACAGATTGGTATAATTCTTTAGGCCAACCACAGGTATTATGGTAAAATTGTTACCCGACAACGATAAAACTCTTAAATGTTCTGTATTTTCAGGTAAATTCTGCAATTGATAGATATTATTCGAAGTTAAATATAAATATTTTAATCGATTTAGTTGTCTTAAAGCTCCCGGTACTGAGTTCAAATAGTTCCTCTCCAAATCCAAATATTCCAGTGAATCCTCTAAACCCTCAAAGGCCTGTAAATGTATACGTTCGATATTATTAAAGGCCAATACCAAATGTACAATGCCTATTTCCTTAAACACAGCACGTGGTAGTTCTTTAATATAATTCTTTTCCAAGTTCAAAGCTCGTATATGCACATCTGAATAATTGCTTTGAAAATAATCCGTTTCCACAAAATCTATTAAATTCTGACCCATATCTAATTTTTCTAAATGCATCCGCAATTGTCTCATTTCTTTATTTTGTACACTACGCAGCAGATTATCTCTTAAGGATATAATGCGCAAATCATATAAATGTTCGAATAATTGATGGGGAAATGTGGCCAGTAAATTGCTGGATAAATCTATGGTAATCAGACTTCTGGGTAGAAAATTAGGTGTTATGTGATAAATTCTATTGTTTGATAAATCCAACCATAAAAGTTTTTGTAAACGATTAAAGGCTTTCCCAGTTTGATGGCTATTACCCAAATGGCCCATGTTCGTTATGGAATTTGAATTAATGTGTGACCCTTTGGGATTCTCTTCTCTAGTGATGGTCTGTATGGCTGCCGAAGATGGATGATTAACACCATTGGCGGTTTCGTGTAAGGAGGAGGGTGAGACTTCGGTGATATCATTGCCGGCAAGATGCAAGGAACGCAGTGTATCATATTGAGCCTCCCAATTGACATCCAAGGAAGTTATGTGATTTCTAAAAAAAGGAAAATGGTAAAATATTTGTTTTTTTATTTTAAAGAAAATTATGTCAAGTCATTATTACAATAGCTTTGTATATTTTACTGGTTAATTGTACCCAGCGTTATCTGGGCTTAAATTTTCAGCAGTTCTGGCCACTCCAAACATGTAAGAAATCTCATCAATTTTTTTAGGATCTTGTAGACCAGGATATATTTATATTTCAAATATCTTTAGAAACTGATTTTGTTAGATCGATGTTTCGAGTTTCATTGAAATCGCTTAGCTGAGACTTTATTAAAAATGATTCAGATGCATAAAAATGCTGGCTTCCCTCTTTACCACCACTCCTGGTCGGTTATTTGAAAATATAATTACCCTGCTTTACCATGAGAATAAATATCTACCCATGTTTAAAATTTCTTTGTAATTGGTTCAGTTTTTTAGCCGTAAAAAAATACAAGGTATCAACCGATTTCGTGCAAACTTTAGATAAACCATCTCCACGACGATACAAACGAATTCTTAAAATTTAATAGAATTCGGTTTTAACCGTTCGAGAGTTATAAAGTCACAAACATACTTGCAAGAATTTTTTTTATAAATATATATGTTTTATTATGCAGGTTAAAGCACTGGGAATTGTTTAATTTGGACAATTGATAATTTTAATTTCTCTTTATTTGAGTTTTAAGTCGTAGGACTTAATTTTATTTGATTGCACTGGAAAAAAAGCAGGCAGAACCCGCAGAACTAGTCAAAGTCATGCATAAGTAGATAAATATTTATATTTTGGTTAAGACTGGCTAGGAGAACATAATGCTGTCAAGTTCTATTAAGAATTTGTTTAGGACTTAGAGGCTGACGTAGTCATGGCTGTTAGCACATTGACTTCAAATCTGGTTGGCCGGAGATCAACCCCTGCGGCAATCAAAAAATATTAACTTTTGTCTGTCTAAAGGTATAAATACATAATCAGAAGTAACATTACAACATGCCACTTTCTTTGTCGGTACCTCTTCACAGAATATTCGCCGGCGAAGTGTAATAGCTAATAAACTGCCTATACCTCTATCCGTTCACTACCTGTCTTATCACTCATCTATCCCTTTCCTAAAGAATATAGCACGGTTACCAAACATAAGCGAATACGTATAATTGCCTGAAGTGCCAATTCTTTTTTAATAAAAAAAGGTTTGAAGCACTTTTTGTTAACCAGTAGATAACATTACAGTTTACCTGCCCTTTTTGGAAAAACCCGTGTATCATATAATTTGTAAACACTCTTTAAAATTAAGCTGACACTGTGATATTCAGCCTTTTTTTTATAGAGAGATGCAGCACTTCGGGCAATAATACCTATTGACTTATTTTTTTTTTAACCGTGCTTTCTTTAGGAAGGGGATATGTAAGTGATAAGACAGGTGGTGAAAGTAGAAAAATATAGCCATTTTATTAATTATTTTACTTCGCCGATTAATATGTTATAAACAAATACCGACAAAGGAGGCTGCGTGCTGTAATGTAAATTCTCAATATGTATTTATTCATTACACAAAAACAAAAAACATTTTTATTTTTCATTGCCGCAGGGATTGAACCCTGGCCAACCAGATTTGCAATAAACTTGTTTATCACCATGAGTACTGCAACCTTATCTAATTTAACGTTAAACAAAAGCATTTCAAATAAATATTTCGCTTTAACTCTCTAAACGAGTGGCACGTCATAACGCCCAATGACATAACATAGAGTTATAACGTCCATAAATAATGTAGGTATATTCTATAGAGTATGCTTGCAGAAAATCTTCTGTAATTGAAGCCGTTGTTAGCTATACCTTACAGGAGAAAATCTTTGCATACGGCCGAAGGCCAGCTATGCAGGAAATCATTCGTAAGCAAAGCCAGTGTTGCTGCAAGTGCGGACATTTCACAAGTGACACTATGTCCATACTAAAACTGACACAAAATCCATGGAAATTGTGTGCTTTAACACTATAACACGTCACCTTTAAAGAAGTATATTTATCTGTCCTCATATTAACAGTATATTTATTATGATCTGCCTACCTTTGTGCTACCAGCCTTGTTAAAGAATGAAGTTTCTGTAGTGCCTCATAAGGTATTTGTTGCATTTTGTTTCCCGATATATCCAGAGTCATTAAGCTATGAGTCATCGTGCTAAAAAAAAAAAAAAGAAAAGATTAACATAATATTAATTATTCGAAAACATTCATTAAAGTTTATTTTCGTTAGTTGTGTTTAATTTCTTTAAAATTAAAGATGCCATGATATTCTCATGAAATAATTTATTTTTTATTAAATTATTATGTGAACTGTGAATATTATAAATGAATTGAAATTATTTTGGCTTAAGTTCATTTTATTGTAATTTTTCTAAAAATCTTTTTTTTAGAAAGAAAATTTATTTTACAAATGTATGCGGACGTTTTCCAAAGAAAACAAGAAAAAATAGACGCTAGCAGAATGAAATGCTGCACTTTCTGGACCGCTGCTGAAGGTCAGTATTCTTCGTATGTATCTACCTTAGTTGTGTATTTTTATAAACATTATCTATTTAACAAACTAACTTTTGTAAATAAGAATACGAGATATATTCATATCAATATTAAGTCGGTTACACGAAATTTACACACAAACCAACATATTTCTTTACTGTTCTCTCTGCATTTCGTCTTGTACAACTGTTTTTATAAATTTAATATCTAAATCTGTCAGGCTTAAAAAAGCCCCTGTAATAATTGTTAGGTATTGAAATAAATAATAAAGGACTTTTTTAAAGTAAAAGCTATATTAAAAAGATCAATAGATATTTTTAATTTCGTCTGTTTTATTTATGCAGATGAAGGTAACACTTTTATATGTAGAAGAATTAAAGCCCAGTACGATCTGTCAAGCATTATACGTGTCCTCAAAAAGTATTGTAGTGTGGATTAAAATTCATAAAATAGTTATCTCTACGTGATCAGAGTTGATTTTTTCAAGATGAGGAGAATAAAACATATTTTTTGTGTCAAAAGCTTCATGGCCATTTTGAAATGTTAACACTGTTCTGCACGAAAATCCTCCTTTAAACCAAAATATGCTTTTTTACTGTTTTCAAATGTGCTGAAGAGGAATTTGAAGCCAGATTCTGTCTATCGCGCACAGTTTCTTGAGATATTCTAGTTTTTTATCAAAAAATGTGAGCTTTTGTTAATTTGACGATTTTTTTGGCATCAAAACATAGTGAAAATAATTCAAAAGCCCAATGATTTTGAGCGCAATAAATACTTTATTTATACTTTATTTGAACAAAAAAAATTTGATGGGAATATTACAAGTGGTTGAAGAAATATGGGTAAAAGTTTTTTGCCTGTTTGTATAATCTTACAATTTTTTTATGGTGGTATCCTTTTCATTTAAATCCCCTTTCACCCTCAATACCCCAACTCCCCCCTCCCACTCACCCGCTCTCTTGTAACTATTTTCTTCTAGGATTTGATCAGTACTCTCGAGGCTTTCACTCCAAGTTTCATCTCTTTTCTCTCAAAATCTGAGGGTGATAGTATTTTTCTGAGTTCAGATTCGGACTCAGCACATCTGAAAACATGAGAAACAGGCAAAATTGTTCAAGAGAGGAGAGAAAAGTTTTTTTTTTGTGCTGAACAGTGTAATTAAAGTAAGAGAAAATTCTGTCAGATTTTTGAGTATTTAGGTATTACGATTGTGTATGATAGTGAATCCTGGCCCTTAACCGTATACATTTATGTATTAGCTAAACCTATAAATAAATAACTGAATAAATTTCTAAATAAAATGATATATACAAATTCGCATTCATAAACATATTTTTTCAATTTATAAGATATTTTGTTTTCAGTAAGAAATAAATGTTTTTTTTTACAAAATTAATTATTAAAAAATTCCTTACAAAAATATTTTAATAACTAAATTTACTTTGTTTCCATATATAAAATGTAACAAATTATTTTTACAACCATCCACAATGAAATGTATTTTAATTTTAACCCTTATTTTATATATTGTAAAATTTTATTAAATTTCATTTAGTGCTAGAAATTACAAAAATTAAAATTTCTATGAAATTCTCAAAAATTAATTAGACATCAGATGCGTTTACACATCAATCCTTTATCCTTTAGCTAATGTAATTATTAACAATTTATTTACCAAAATTCCTAACATATATTGGCTTTACTATAACTTAATTTATTTTTGAATTGTAAAGAGAATTTAACAATATTAATTTGGTATTTAGGCTATGAATAGGGGAAATATAATTTGAAAAGGACACCAGACAAATACTGAAAATCTCAATTTTAAACAGAAAACTATTTTAGTATAATTAAAACCATATAAGTGGATATTTTAATTTAAAGGCAGAAATGTTGTAATATTTTTATACCTACAGATATTACAATTTGGAAAAAGTTTTATGAATATTATAACAAAAGGTCAAGGAAAGAAAATAATTAATAAAATTTGTCTTTGTTTTATTGAAACCACAAAGTGAAATTTGTAAAAGCAAAAATTGTTAGAGACATGTACACATATAAATTTGTATGCCATAAAGAACTACATTATTTTTAGTCATAATGTCACATCTTTATTTTAGTTAAAAACTTTTAATGAAAATAAAATAAACCATACTTTACATTCATTTAACAATTAATTCATTACAAGAAAAAATAATTAACAGTGTATCAAGACCGACTTCATACAAAGAATGTTGAACAACATTTCAATTAAAAAAAAATCGATTTTTTTTTGCTTCAAGGTAAAAAATATTAAATTTACGGCAGAAAAGAAAACAAACAATAAATAAAAAAAATGATCCATCCAACTCATTTGACTGCATGGACCACCCTTTAATTTTTTACTTTTTCTTATTTGTTGTTGAAAATAAATGGTTTCTTCCCAAAACGGTTTAAATGTTTAAGGCCATATTGAACAAAATTAACGTCTCCAGGGCCACACCCTTTAATTTCTAAATTAATCGTTTATTAATATTTTTATATTTGTACAGAATCTGCATTAATTATAAATGCTTGGAAAGCTGAGGCCACATACGTTGAAATAACGTTACAATAGCAACACCCTTTAGTTTTATTTTTGTACCTGTTCTTTTAGCGAACATTACACTATTTAAACTGAAAATAAAAGCCTATTGCGGTTTAAAAAATATTCACTATTGGTGCACCCTTTATTTTAAAGTTCTCGGTATTGTTGTTAAGGTTCTAGGGAACATATTTTACATTAAAATTTGGCGAGATGGCCTATCACAGTTCAAAAAATAACAATATATTTATGAATATCCCGTCACTTTTGGAACACCTTTTTATTTGTATTATAAACTGTTATAGTGGCTACAGAAATTCACTGACTGTATAAAATTTTAAGAGTCTACTTAAAGCGGTTTCAAAGAAAGAGGATTGACAAACACTGCAGCAAAAACACTAGATTCAAGTTTCTACACTTTCGGCACAAAACCGTGAAAATGTGAAAAAAAATAAATTTAATATTATTATAAATATGCACAATTCTACTACATCCCGCGTTTGTCTTTCAAAGCCGAATAACAAATATAATTTGGCAGAATAATTTGTGAGGTAAATTTACAAATCATAAAACCGTTTCTCAAAGGCCAACGGAAATATGAAATGCTGTAAATAAAATTATTTAAATAATTTTTGTTCAAAGACATTAATACGTCACTAATTTGTTTAGTATTTGTATATTTTTTTAATACATTTACTATTTTTAATATTTACAATTTTTAAAATTACTAATGTTCAACCTTTAAAGTCACTCCTTAAAATACTGTACGCATGTACATCCACCAGCTAACATTTACAGCCTGTATATTAAAAACCTCAAATTGGGTTATAAACTGAAGTTGTTATTATACATTAAGGTTAATTACAACATACGATTAAAACTACAATGGACTCAAAAAGAACGCACAAAATGTTTAATGTATAATAATTTTTTTATTTTTTGTTAAACATTTTAAGGGGATCATGAATGCATTAAAATGCAGATTTATAAATAAGCAGGAAATTATTATTTAATCCTTATTCATAAATGAACTTGCTGACATGATAAGTATGTTATAATGTTTGCAGGATAATTATAAAACAAAATTATGCCTCTTAATTCCATACGAGGGTAAATCAAAACATTTCAATATTAAAACAAATTAGAAGAAAATTGTTAAGCAGTATAAACACATTTTTGGTGTCGATGGAGTATTTTGAGAAGAAATATTATGTAAAAATATAATCAGTTTTAGTAATTTAAAATTAACCCAAAAACGCACTTTGCAGGAAAAGTACATTTTATATTAAAAAAAAAACTTGTAGCGTACCCTTTACCATCAAATAAAATTTTTGATCCAGAAAGTCAGGTTTTCATCAAAACGGTACTATCAGAAGATACGTTTTGCATTAAATATTAAGTTATCCCATAAAAAGTCACTTTTTCCCTTAAAAAAAACTCAGTTATTCGATGAACAATTCAGGTTTTGCAACAAAACCCTTTTTCGCATCAAATTGTTACGGTTGGCATTATAAATTCATTAAATTTCCTAAAAAAATATATTTTTTAATATCAAAGCCGCCTTTTTCAAACAACACCTCCGCCTATTTATAAAATGTCACTCTTTTTATCAAAAAGTTAGCATTTCCATTATAACTCACTTATTAATCAAACAACGTCCATTTTTAACAGAAAAGTCACTTATGAAAAAATTTCATCTTACTCATTAAAAGAGTTAGCCAAATATCCCCTTTTCATATCCCCTTTTCATTTAAAATGTCACCAAAAATTTACAAAAAAAATATTCTTTGAAAATATTCAAAATTTGTCATCAAAGACCAACATTTTTATTTAAAGTGTCAATTTTATCACCAAAACTTTAACTTTTTCATTAAAAGACATCCTCATCAAAAGAGTAACATTGTTCATCAAAAAATGTTCCTCTTTATAAAAAAGTCATTGTTTTCATCAAAAATTTACCTGTGTCATCAAAACGCAACCTTTTGCATCAAAATGTCGCCAAAAATTTACAAGAAAATCATATTTTTTTAAATATTCACCTTTTTCGTAAAAAATTTACCTTTACTAAAATCACTTTCGAATAACAAACTTCAGCCTCTTCATCAATAAGCCATGCTCTTCTTCGAATGCAGCCTTTTTCATCAAAATGTCACATTTTTTTTTATCAAAATTTCAACTTTACCATCGAAACTTTAGCTTTTTCAATAAAAGATCACCTTTTTCATCCTCATCAAAACAGTGAACTGATTCATCAAAAAGTCATTTTTTTCATCAAAAAAGTCAACTCTATCATCAAAATGCAACCTTTTCATAACAATTTACAAGAAAATTCAATTTTTTAATTAGCACGTTTTTTTTATCAAAATATTGACTATTTCGTTTAAATTCACCTTTTTATGAAAAAGTCACTTTTTATGAAAAAGTAATTTTTTATGAAAAGGTAACTTTTTATGAAAAAATCATTTTTTATGAAGAAGTCACTTTTTTGAAAAAGTCACTTTTTATGAAAAAGTCACTTTTTATGAAAAAGTCACTTTTTATGAAAAAGTCACTTTTTATGAAAAAGTCACTTTTTATGAAAAGGTCACTTTTTATGAAAAAGTCACTTTTTATGAAAAAGTCACTTTTTATGAAAAAGTCACTTTTTATGAAAAAGTCACTTTTTATGAAAAATTCATTTTTTATGAAAAAGTCCCTTTTTATGAAAAAATAATTTTTTATGAAAAAGTCACTTTTTATGAAAAAGTCATTTTTATGAAAAAGTCACTTTTTATGAAAAAGTAATTTTTTATGAAAAGGTAACTTTTTATGAAAAAATCATTTTTTATGAAGAAGTCACTTTTCATGAAAAAGTCATTTTTCTTGAAAAAGTCACTTTTTATGAAAAAGTCACTTTTTATGAAAAAGTCACTTTTTATGAAAAAGTCACTTTTTATGAAAAAGTCACTTTTTATGAAAAAAGTCACTTTTTATGAAAAGGTCACTTTTTATGAAAAAGTCACTTTTTATGAAAAAGTCACTTTTTATGAAAAAGTCACTTTTTATGAAAAAGTCACTTTTTATGAAAAAGTCACTTTTTATGAAAAATTCATTTTTTATGAAAAAGTCCCTTTTTATGAAAAAATAATTTTTTATGAAAAAGTCACTTTTAATGAAAAAGTCACATTTTCAGCAAAAAGTCACCTTTTTCATCAAAAATTATTTTTTATGTAAAAAATCGCTCTTTGAATCAAAAAGCGCAATTCTTCTCAAGAATTATTATTGATCACAATTTTTTTCCGTAGCTTTCTATCGTTAAAAAATTCAATATGTATTTACAAAATGTTACCGGTTAAACTAAAATGTTAGTGTTTGTACTTAAGCTTACCTTTTTTAAAAAAAAGTGTCCTTTTAAAAAATCATTCATTTCAGCAGAAAAATATATTTTTCTTTAAAAAGTCATCTTGATTATTTGAAGAAGAATGCAATTTTTTCCATTAAATAATTAATATCTTCAACAAGAATTCACGTTTCTCATCAAGATGTAACTCTTTTCATCCGAAGGTTATGCTTCTATTTAAATGTAAATTTTTTAATTAAATGTAAATTTGCTTTTTATATAAAAGTTTTCTTTTTGCATTAAAAATTAACATTCTTTTCTATTATTAAAGACTAAATATTTACTAAATGTTTCTAGTTGCACTAGAACCTTTCACCAAAAAGCTTCTTAAAAGAGTTAAGACTTTCACCATGATTGTTACTTTATTTTTGAAAACTCTCTTAAATCACTAAAATGACACTTTTTAAACAAACTGACATTTTAATCTTTGAGTTTTGCAATCATAATATGTTTGGTATAATAAATCAATTTGACATTTTTTATTATAGAAATCTTGTTTAGTCTATTTAGTTTATTAGATTGTCTACATTTATAAAGTGTGTGAAAAGGTTTTATATCTTTATTTCAATAATTTTAAATGTGTGCACCAAAGCGAAAGCATAATGTTTCGTTGTTCTTTTAAATACATTATTTATAACAGAAACATATCTTTAATCTATAAAAAGCCACTATTGCAGCCTTGTAAATATTCTCGTATTGACATTATATTTATAAAATCATGTAATACAAAATTCATTTAAATTTTTGTTATATATCAGAAATATACGAGTATATGCAAACTAGAATGACGTAAAATTGACAAACAAAATCTAAAAAGTGAAATGAATGCAAAACTTTAATTTTTAGTTAGACAAATTTCATACTGTAAACTTTAATAATAAAATATGTTTTTTGCAAATATACCAGTAAACATTTACTTAGGAGGAGAAAATTGATATACAAATTAGTGTTAAAAAATGGTTAAACAACGATATTTTGTAGTTTAAGAATTTTCTTTTGATGGCACAATTATTAATTAAAAATTATATAGAATTAAAGTAAATTTTTGCTTAAACTCTTTTAATAAAGTGTGCTGGGTTTTTAATAAATTTGTATGAAAAAAAATCTTTTATGAATTTGACACGAATCATATTTCCATGTATAAATTATTACTTTCAAAAAAAATTTAAAAAAAAAAACTAAACACTTTTTGTATAGAATTATATCAGGATTTACATAAATTTCAAACAATTAAATTTTGTTTGAACAGCGTTTTTTTTTTTTTTAGTCAGTTACAAAATCGATTCAAATATTTATTATGCATGATATTGTTATAAAGTATATTACATATTTATTTAAAAGCACAAAATCCTTTAAATCCTTTAAAATGATTTACAAAATTTTGTAAATGATAAATGAGAAACAATACAAAAATCCTGCAATTAAATAGAATAAATTAACATGAAATTTAAGGATAAAAAAATCAATATAAATTGTTTTATTGTAAAATTATAAATTGAAAAGAGGCATTTGAAATAAAATTTGTTATTTAACGATTATCTTTAGATCCTCTAGAATGGAATTAAGTTTCTATTTTAATAAATTTTTTTTAATTAGTAGTTGAAGGACACTTTAAATAAATTGAAATTGATATTTGGCTTAAGTTAACTTTTTTTAATTTTTAATTAAATAGATGATGTTTACAATGTGTACAACCTGAGGTATATAGATGCGAAGAATGTTAAAGAGGGAGGTAGCGATTCAGAAAAGGCAGCTTACATTCTGCTATTGTCTAATTTTCCTTGTTTTCTTTGGAAAACTTCTGCAGACATTTGTCAAATAATTTTTCTTTCTAAAAAAAAAAAAAATAATAAAAAAGTTTTTTAGAAATTAAAATAATGGAACTATAGCTTAAGTCAATTTTAATTCATTTATTCTTGGCTTTCGTAGTCAGGCTTAATTGAAGCTAAAATTTATAAATCAAAGCTATTTGAGAATCAAGAGCTCTTGGTCATGCTGTACTTTAGCACGTACAGTGCCTAAGGTACAGTAAAGTGTGTTATTCTCATTAAGACTTTCATTAACTTGGGTTATTCACAGTTATTGAGCAATGGGCTCTTATAGTGAAAGCCCAATGTAAGCAGCATGCGGCGGCAATCAGTTCTTTTTGCAGTTGAATTTATTTTACATAGGTAAATGAACGCGGCTTATTGAAGTAGAAGTTTGTGTACGAGGGCTGCTATATATATTTCTGGCCTGGCAACACTGAGTGCTGCCAAGTGCAATCTGACATTTCCATTGGAAAGTTTATCATTTTTAAGCATAATCGTACTCACAACGTTTTGACGTACGACCATTATTTGTGTTGTTAACGCTGACTTGAAAAAATTAATATAGAAAAAAAATGGAGTTAACTCGTGAACATTTTCGTGCCATCATTTTTCACAACTTTCGACGTGGATTATCACGACAAGAGTGCATTGATGAACTTAAATCTATATATGGCGATGAAGCACCATCCAATAGCACTATGAAAAATTGGTATAATGAATTTAATCGTAGCCGAAGCTCGCTTAAAGACGAATTCTGTGAAGGTCGTCCAAAAACGGCTGTTGTGCCAGAGAACAACCATGCCGTGCGTGAACTCATAATCAGAGTTGCCACACAAGAAATTGACTTCCTACCAATAATTTTCAAAAATCCTACCAAAATCGTTCACAGCCTACCAAAAATTTAAAAATGCATTTCTTGCACATAAACTCTGTTATACTCATTTGGTTTTTTTCCGTAATTGTTGAGATGGAAGTTTATCTTTTTAGAATGAACACCCATCCCTTTCCTGAAGCCAATCAAATTCGCTCAACCATTCGGTTCTAAATTTTCTTTTGACTGTTTCTTTACAATGATCACTAAAAGTATTATATTATTTAAAAATGTTTTAAAACAAAAATTTTAAGAGTGGTTTTACCTGGTTGATGGTATGTCGTCTTCTGAAAATAAACCTTCACTCAAAAATATTGTTAATTTCAATTTCATAATATTGTTCGGATTTCTTAAGCCATGGTTATAGCTTTAATAATCTCTGTGCAGAAAGCAGAGATGTTTTTTATTTCACCTAAGATAGTTTTTGAAAACAGTGGTAGCACTATTCAAAGTTATTGTTTATTTAATTCAAAGTTACATTTTTTTTTTTTTTAATTATATGTACTGAATTTCTAAGGAGAAAAATTTACTATTACTAAAAAATTGCTACAGGAGGAAATCCTACCAAAAATTTAAAAAAAATGCAACAAACCAACCAAACTACCAAACCGTTTTTTAAAGTCGAAAAACTACCAAGTTTGGTCCGATTGGACCAAAGCGGCAACGCTGCTCATAATGCAAGATCGACATGCGACGTACCGAGAGATAGAGACATCCTTGGACATTTCTTCCACCAGCATACATTCGATACTGCATGAACACCTGGCCGTAAAAAAGGTTTGTTCTCGTTGGATCCCGCACAATTTAAAAGTCGCTCAAAAAAAGGCTCATGTCGATTGGTGCAAAGAAATGTTGCAAAAATACGATTGCGGTGCTTCAAAAGACGTTTATAAGATCGTCACAGGTGACGAATCACGGATCTATGCGTATGAGCCCGAAACGAAACAACAAGGGACCGTGTGGGTCTTCAAAGACGAGCAAAATCCAACGAAAGTTGTTCGTGGAAGAAGCACTTCGAAGCAAATGGTCGCCTGTTTCTTCGGCAAAACTGGTCATGTGGCGACTGTTCCGCTTGATCAACGAAGGACGGTCACTTCTGAGTGGTAGACTACAATTTGTTTGCCTGAAGTCATCGGAGAAATTCGAAAAACCAACAAGAGAAGACGAATCATTGTTCACCATGACAATGCGAGCTCTCACACATCTTCTTAAACCAGAGCGTTTTTGACCGGCCAAAACGTCGAATTAATGGGTCATCCGCCGTACAGCCCTGACTTGGCACCTAATGACTTCTTCTTGTTTCCGCATATCAAAAAAAAAAAAAATGCGTGGTCAACGATTTTCGTCGCCAGAAGCTGTTGAAGTGTTCAAAAACCATGTTTTAGAGGTGTCTCAATCGGAGTGGAAAAAGTGCTTCGACAACTGGTTTGAGCGCATGCAAAAGTGTATAAATCATTCTGGAGAATACTTTGAAAAACAATAAAACAATTTTTGATTATAAATATTCGCATTTTCACTATTAGGCCAGAAATATATAGAGCAGCCCTCGTACAAAATATGTAAAACAATTTTAGTTTTGTGACGCACAAATAAATAAATGTAGTTGTTATAAATTTAAAAAAAAAAATAAATAAAATGAACAGCGATTTAGTGAGGAAAAAAACACGAATAGAAGACTGTGGATGATTTGAAACTAATATTCAAAATTTCTGCTCGGCCACTTTTAACAGCATTTCTAAGTTAAATTAAAATCAAGGTGTTAAAACGTTTGCGTGAATATTTTTATTAAGAAACCATAAAGCTGAAAGTCCCATAGAACGCGTTCTATGCGAGCACGCTTTTTACCCTTTTCATACTTTTTAGGCTATCTACACTTCTTCAACGTTAAGTTACATGCAACGCGTTTTTATGTGCCAAGTTTTTGTTTTGATCATCAGTAGTGTAAATATTTTTATCTAAAGAAATCATAGAGATGAAACTCTTTACGTAAAAGTAATCGATAGCAAAAACAATAGTTTTGTTGATGAAAGAGTTGTTGTAAATTATTAATATTAACGTATTTTTCTGAATTTATTGTTAAAATTTACTAAAACAGGTTTTTTTTATTAAAATGGCTTTTTAAAACAGAAAAAAGTAATCATTAACACAACAATATTTATCGATACCATTGATAATAAAATATAATTTACCATCCCTAGCTATCAAAAACAGCTGAAATTTTTTTATGACACTTGTGAAGCGTAGAAAAGTAGAAAGTAAACAAAGTTCTTGCGCTCTACGCGTTCATGCTTTCTACGCTGTGTGCTGTGTGCTGTGTAACTTGTCACATATTTTTACATTGATTCTACTTTCTTAACAGATGCTATGGACTTTCAGCTTTAGAGTTTTGAAAATAATTTTGCCAACCCAAAACTAAATTGTTGCGCAGAAGCGGCTGTTCTGACAAATTTAATCTTTTTCAATTCATCACGAATATTTCTTCTTTATTGCTGATGCGTTTCTGGTTTGTTTCAGATATTTCCACAAAAATAAGTTCGGAGCAGTCAACTCAGGCGGCCGTGGAGGCCAATTATCATTTCTTAAAACAACTGATTGTGGACAGAGGTCTCGCAGCAATTGCATTGTAAGCCTGTCTGTATGCGATGTAGCATCGTCTTGTTGACACCACATGTAAATCAAGTCCAAAGCATGCAGTTATGCCGTTAAAAAGTTTTCAATCATATTACGATAAAGCTCCCTATTCGCAGTTAGCCTTACCCAGTTTTCATTTTAAAAGAAGTAAGGTCCAATGATTCCTCCTGATCAAATTGCACACTAGTCTGTCACCTTTAACGAATGCAAAGGCGACAGATGAATAATTTGATGGTTTTCCATTGCCCAGAACGGACTAATCTGTTTATTCACGTATCTATCCAAATGAAAATGTGGCTCGTCACTCAATATGATTTTTTCATGATAATCGGGGATGTTAAGAGTGAGCTGTAACATCCTGTTGGCATATGTATGGCGGCGTAAATGGTCTTGTGGAAGAAGCTCTTGTGTCAACTGAATCTTAAATGGAAACAAATACAAATCCTTGCGCAAAATTGTGGCCAAAGTTGTTCCTTGAAAGCCAATCTTCTGAGCACGGCGTCGAATTGAGGTTGATGGATTGTTTTAAATACTTTCTTGAGCAGCAGTAATATAATCAGCCGAACTTGCTTTACGTTATGGTCCATGGTTAGGCCTATCATCTACCGACCCTATTTCTATGAGATTATTATTTACACGATAAATACTCGTAGTGCATTTTGTTGGCATGTTGTTTCTTCCAAAAAATTCACGTAACTTTCTCATCGTCTAAGTAAACGATGATTGATTTTAAAAAAATGTAGTTTCCCTACCCAGCGGACACCCTGAATTTTTTATCTCGAGCTACTAAGCAGATTTTAATCATAAGATATTTTTTATTTGCAATTTTATTCCTAGCAGTCATTAATAGGACTTGGCCTTAGTGGAGCCTTATCGACGGTTGCTTTCATGTACAGGAACTGTAACTATTTTAAATTGCATTTCTTTTTAACCGACTTCAAAAAAAGAAGGAGGTTGAATGTTGCTTTTTTTTACATTTGTGCCTCCAGAACTCAGTCATTTCTGATCCGATTTTGAAAATTTTTGGTAATATCTGTGGTCCCGTTTTAAAAACAGTTCATAATCTTAAAAATTAAAGGGTGTCACCATACAACATACATATTTTTTACGTGTATTATTAATTTTAAAGGTCGATTCTGTAAAATTTAAAATAACTGCGTATTACTATGGCTTCCAAAAACAAAAGATTATACAAAAATAAATCTAAAAATTAAAGGGTGCCCCATAATTGATGTAAAATATACTTATATGGGCCTATCTTTTAAACCGTTATAGACAAACGCTTGAAATTGGGCAGAATGTCGATTGCTATAGCCGTTATAGTAACAAGTATTAATATTACAAATTCTAAATTAAATGGTGCGCCAAAAGTTCATTAAATTTGATGTATATGGCCATACTTTTTAACAGTTATAGACAGACTCTTGAAATTTACAACGAACTTGTATTGCTAAGTCCGCTTTAACAACATGTATAAAATTTGGATTTGGAAATTAAAGGGTGTTCCAATAGTTAATGTAATTATGTGCATGTGACAAAACTTTTAAACTGTAATAGAAAGAACGCTGAAACTTAAAAGTCTATATCAACGAGTTTATAATTTAAATTTAGAAATTAAAGGGTGTCCCGTATTTACTGTAGATTTACTTATAAAGGCCTATCTTTTGAACCGTTATAGACAAACGCTTGTAAATTTGAGGCAATGTCAATTGCTCTGGCCATTTTAGTAACAGCTGATATTTTTAAAATTATAAATTTAAAGGGTGCACCAATAGTTCATTTAATTTGGTATGTGGCCATACTTTTAAGCAGTTGTAGAGTGACGATTGAAATTTACAAAGAACCTGTATTACTAACTCCTCTATAACAACAAGTATAAAATTTGGATTTGGAAATAAACGGGTGTCCCAATAGTTGATATAATATGGTGTATGTGACCATGACCATACAAGGGACCTCTTTTGCTAAGTCCGCTATAACAAGAAGCTTATTATTTGATTTTAGAAATTAAAGGGTGACCGTATTTCTTTAACCGTTGTATATAAACACCTTAATTTTAGACAGAGTTTCCACTACTTTATTTGGTATAATAAGAAGTATAAAAATGTTTTATTATAAATTAAAAAGTTGATAAAATCTGATGTATATGGGCAAAATGTTGAACTGTTACAGACAGACGGTTGAAATTTATACAGAACCTGATTGCTAAATCTACTACAACAGCAAGTATATAATTTGAATGGGGAAATTAAAGAGTGATCCTGCAATTTGATGTATATTGCCAAGCTATTGAACAATTGAAAATATAAAGTTTGGAGACATAAGTGTGTCCCAATAGTTAATGTAATCTAATTTTTGTATACTTGAGCTGTTATAGGCAGACAGATGAAATCTGTTTTGAAATCGGTTTTTTTTCGCAAGAATTATGTAACGATGCCTTCACCCACTCATTTACTGCTAATATATTAAAATCATTTTCCTCTTCTTATTGACTCTCCAAAAGTCTTTTAACTTGTGCTCTATCAACTTATTCACATTTTAAACAACTTAACCCATTAAAATCTACTTTTACTTTAGCTTGGCTTGCTAAACATTTTTATGATAAAAATAATTTTTTTTAACAACAAAACAAACAAATTTCATTTAATACCTAATTGTAGCTAATTACCTAATCAAATACCACTTCAAATGGCTGTGTAACTTATTTCAAATGTGCTTAAAACTTGTGTCTTATGACGATCATTAAAATGTTAGGATTGTTTACATTTTCCTACTCGTTAAATTTACTTGTAATGTTGATATTTTTTTTTTTTTTGAAGATATAATTTTTATGCACTTTTCTCTACAACTGCCAGTAATAAACTCATTAAACTCATTTGATTTGCCAGACACTTGTTATAGTTTCATTTCATTAAAAATGCATGTGTATTTGTTTGTCTCCATACGAGTATGGAGAATAGTTTAGAACATTCTCTGCAACTAATTGATCCGTTAACAATTCAATAGATGAAATGTTTGTTTTCCACTTGACTGTACTAAATATTTCTGCGTGTAGATGCTGAAAAAGCATTTTCCTCTACAGATACTTAAACAAGCGAATAAATACAGTTCTACTCACAAGAATTTAACACACAAATGTACCAGTAGTCAAACAGCAATATACTCATATCTATTTGTACTGATACATATTTGCAAGTGGGATATGTGGATGTGTTGTGTGTGTGTGTGTGTGTGTGTGTTGTGTGCAAAAAGAAAAAAATCTAAAACAACAGCAGACATCGTTCATTTAACTTAAATTGTTTAGAAAATGAACGCATTTATATAACTCTTGATGCATTTTTGTAATGCTTTGTGATTTTGTGCTTTGTGTTCTTTTTAAATGTGATGTCAAATAGAGTTATTCCTGACGATGGGGTAGACTAAAACCGTAAGTATTTCAGAAAAAAGTTTTGCTGCATGTTTATTTTAGAAACCGTATTTCGGCATTTAAAAAATCCTTTAGTTGGTATCTGCTTCAAGCTTCAGTTGGTTGTCGTGTAGACTTACATATTTCTGGTTGGTATTAAAAATGGACCCTGTACAAATTAAACAATATTTAAAAATATCTGTCAGTTCAGGCAGGCAGCCGTGTTGCCACGCCCCACTTGGTTCCAATGATTGGTCCCTTTGTTAGTCTGCTAAAGAACCAAGTGACTGGTAATATACAGGGTGTTCGCCGGGAAAGTATACTAATTTGTTTTGCCGCCATTTTGGCAATATTTCATATTTGGCAGTTGTGAAGTAGACACGTGTCAAATTTATTACGGTAAAATATTCGGAAACCAACGTGTTTTATCATTAAAACATTTTATCAAAATTATTCATCGATTAATGTGGCATTAAGGAACTAACGTAAAATTGTTGGGAGAAACAACTTGCAAATAAAATGCACTATTTATAGTGTAAAGAATCATCTCGAAGGAAGTGGTTCTGTAGGCCCAAGCATTAACCACAATGGAATGCAAGACCGACTGAAAACATTACTGCTACTCAAGAAAGTGTTCAAAATAATCCTTAAAACTTATTTCGACGCCGTTCTCAGAAGATTGGTCTTCAAGGAGCAACTTTGACACCAGAACTTCTTTCACATGTAAACCCCGATTTTCATAAAAAAATCATAATGAGTGACGAGGCACATTTTTATTTGGATGAATATGTGAATAAGCAGAAAATTCGGTTCTGGGCAATGGCGAACACATTGTAGCTTTTAAGTAACACTTAAGCTTAAGATAAAATATAACTAAGCCGGAGTTAGGCCATAGTTAAACTAAGTTGTAGCCTATGTTAAATTATAGTTAAAATAATTAACAGTCAAGCTTTAGCCATTTCAAGTCAAGTCACAGTCAGCTCAAATTCAATTCGTAGCAAGCTATAGCTAAGTAGTACGAGGGCTGCTATATATATTTCTGGCCTGGCAACACTGAGAGCTGCCAAGTGCAATCTGACATTTCTATTGGAAAGTTTGTCATTTTTAAGCATAATCGTACTCAAAACGTTTTGACGTACGACCATTATTTGTGTTGTTTACGTGACATGAAAAAATTAATATACAAAAAAAATGAAATTAACTCGTGAACATTTTCGTGCCATCATTTTTCACAACTTTCGACGTGGATTATCACGACAAGAGTGCATTGATGAACTTAAATCTTTGTATGGCGATGAAGAACCATCCTATAGCAGTGTGAAAAATTGGTATAATGAATTTAATCGTGGCCGAAGCTCGCTCAAAGACGAATTCCGTGAAGGTCGTCCAAAAACGGCTGTTGTGCCAGAGAACATTGATGCCGTGCGTGAACTCATAATGAAAGATCGACATGCGACATACTGAGAGATAGAGACATCCCTGGACATTTCTTCCACCAGCATACATTCGATACTGCATGAACACCTGGTTTGTTCTCGTTGGATCCCGCACAATTTGAAAGTCGCTCAAAAAAAGGCTCGTATCGATTGGTGCAAAGAAATACGATTGCAGTGCTTCAAAAAACGTTTATAAGATCGTCACAGGTGACGAATCATGGATCTATGCGTATGAGCCCGAAACGAAACAACAATCGACCGTGTGGGTCTTCAAAGACGAGCAAAATCCAACGAAAGTTGTACGTGGAAGAAGCACTTCGAAGCAAATGGTCGCCTGTTTCTTCGGCAAAACTGGTCAAGTGGCGACTATTCCGCTTGAGCAACGTAGGACGGTCACTTCTGAGTGGTACACTACAATTTCTTTGCCTGAAGTCATCGGGGAAATTCGAAAAACCAACAGGACAATGCGAGCTCTCACACATCGGCTCAAACCAGAGTGTTTTTGACCGGCCAAAACGTCGAATTAATGGGTCATCCGCCGTACAGCCCTGACTTGACACCTAATGACTTCTTCTTGTTTCCGCACATCAAAAATGCGTGGTCAACGATTTTCGTTGCCAGAAGAAGCCGTTGAAGTGTTCAAAAACCATGTTTTAGAGGTGTCTCAATCGGAGTGGAAAAAGTGCTTCGACAACTGGTTTGAGCGCATGCAAAAGTGTATAAATCATGCTGGAGAATACTTTGAAAAACAATAAAACCATTTTTGATTATAAATATTCGCATTTTCACAATTAGGCCAGAAATATATAGAGCAGCCCTCGTAGCATGTCACAGGGAAAACATACATAAGATAAGATAAAGAGGTAAAGGTCAAAGAAAAGCAATTATAAAGACATAATTTGTAGCATAATCAAATCGTAGCAAAATCACATTAAAGTCCTGGTCATCTGAAGCGAATTAATAGAAAAGTTATAATGACACAGTCAATTTATAGTCAACAGATAGTGACATCGTAGACTGCTTGTAGTCAGAGCACTGTTATATTGAAATTAGAAAATCCTCAAGTCATTGCCAAGTGACAGTCAGATTATTGTAAAGTCAAAGCGAGGTCATAGTTGATTCGTAGCAAAGTCGTAGAAAAATTATAGCTGAAAATAGGACAATTCATGATAATAGTGTACATATGAGGGCTGCTCTATATATCTCTGGCCTAATAGTGAAAATGCGAATATTTATAATCAAAAATGGTTTTATTGTTTTTCAAAGTATTCTCCAGCATGATTTATACACTTTTGCATGCGCTCCAACCAGTTGTCGAAGCACTTTTTCCACTCCGATTGAGACACCTCTAAAACATGGTTTTTGAACACTTCAACAGCTTCTTCTGGCGACGAAAGTCGTTGACCACGCATTCTTTTCTTGATGTGCGGAAACAAGAAGAAGTCAAAAACGCTCTGGTTTGAGCCGATGTGTGAGAGCTCGCATTGTCATGGTGAACAATGATTCGTCTTCTATTGTTGGTTTCTCGAATTTCTCCGATGACTTCAGGCAAACAAATTGTAGTGTACCACTCAGAAGTGACCGTCCTACGTTGCTCAAGCGGAACAGTCGCCACATGACTAGTTTTGCCGAAGAAACAGGCGACCATTTGCTTCGAAGTGCTTCTTCCACGAACAACTTTCGTTGGATTTTGCTCGTATTTGAAGACCCACACGGTCGATTGTTGTTTCGTTTCGGGCTCACACGCATAGATCCATGATTCACCACCTGTGACGATCTTATAAACGTCTTTTGAAGCACCGCAATCGTATTTTTGCAACATTTCTTTGCACCAATCGACACGAGCCTTTTTTTTGCGACTTTCAAAATGTGCGGGATCCAACGAGAACAAACCATTTTTACGGCCAGGTATTCATGCAGTATAGAATGTATGCTGGTGGAAGAAATGTCCAAGGATGTCTCTATCTCTCGGTATGTCGCATGTCGATCTTGCATTATGAGTTTACGCACGGCATCAATGTTCTCTGGCACAACAGCCGTTTTTGGACGACCTTCACGGAATTCGTCTTTGAGCGAGCTTCGGCCACTATTAAATTCATTATACCAATTCTTTACAGTGCTACAGAATGTTGCTTTATCGCCATAAAAAGATTAAAGTTCATCAACGCACTCTTGTCGTGATAATCCACGTCGAAAGTTGTGAAAAATGATGGCTCGAAAATGTTCACGAGTTAATTCCTTTTTTTTCTATATTAATTTTTTCAAGTCACTGTTAACAACACAAATAATTGTCGTACGTCAAAACGTTTTGAGTACGATTATGTTTAAAAATGACAAACTTTCCAATGGAAATGTCAGATTGCACTTGGCAGCACTCAGTGTTGCCAGGCCAGAAATATATATAGCAGCCCTCGTATTATCAATTGAATAATAAAGTTTTGTTTAAATTAAATCTGGCTTGTGTCAATTATTTCCCAATAGGTTATGGGCCCAGGTCCCGCGTCGTAAATTTCTCTTAAAATATTTATAACGTGTGTCGAGTATTGTATTAAAAGCGTTTGTCGCAATCTTTTTTCATATGGTGGCGCGTTAATTCAGAGGGAGCTTCATCATGTCGCCTTTGTTTGAAATTGATAAACTGGACGAAACAAACTACTCAACATGGAATATACAAATGAAGAGTATATTGATCCACACTGATTTATGGAGCGTAGCTAGTGGTCGTGCAGTAAAACCAGAAGATTCCACATCCCAGGAGTTTGTGTTGTATGAAACAAGAAGTGAAAAGGCCTTAGCCTCAATTTTATTGTACGTTATGCCTAACAAGCTAAACCATATCAAGAACTGTGTGTCAGCGTCGAAGGCGTGGAGGAAACTTCGCGAGATTCATCAACCAAAGGGTGCTGCCAGAAAAATAATGTTATTTAAAAACTGGCGGTATTTGTCGATGAGTGAAGGTGGTAATATGAGCAACCATATAAATGAGTTTTCAAGTTTAATAGACCAACTGTCAGAAATAGTGCCACCTCTCGTGCCAGACTAAATGTTTTTTTTTGGCAAGCTTGCCAAAATCATATGAAGGTTTCGTAATAGCGATGGAGGCTTCTTACATCATTGAAGGTCAAATTATTGAAAGAGGGCGCACGACAACATGAAGTTACCGCCAATAATTACAACAGCAACCACAATAACTGTGCTGAAGTTTTAAACATAGCACGTACAAATGGAAGTTTAAGAGGCTATAAATATGATATAAATTTAGGTTAATAAAAAATGAAATAACTTATCTACTAATTTAGTTAATTTTTTATTTCAATTATCTCATCTGTTAAAATGAAAGATATCTATAAGATATATATAATAAAGCTTAAGCAATTTAGAATAGTATAATAATTTATATCACTTGCTGGCATTATGAAGAGGTTTTAATAGTTAGGTTTTCAGCCATTCATTTAGAAAATATTCTTATTTCTTTTGGAGTTCAATTAAAGTATCGGAAAAAATTTATTTGCGTCTTAACAAAAAAAAAAAAAAAAAAAAAAAAATAGTGCTATATTCGGCTATGCCGTATCTTATATATCCTTCAACATTTATGTAAATCTAGTTTAGTGAAATATCTCCAATCAACAAGACTAATATTGGGGCGACAGAGAATTAAAAAAAAAAAAAAAAATTAAGTACTATAAATAATTTTATATAAAATGTCATCGGCTCTTAATAGGTTAAGTATTTTTTTTTAAATTTTAAGTATTTCCTTAAAGATCTCTGCAAAAGCTTTTAAATGATACCTATATTGATATTTAAAAAAATTTGGTGCACAATCAAAGTTTTCTATGGAAAACTCAGAGCCCGTATTTAGGAAACTATAAGAGAGCGGCAATATTTTCACTTGATAGTTTATTATCTTAAAATTCTCTATAGCTATTTTTTAATGGAGTTACGTCACTAAACCAGATTTGTTCCAAATGAAATGAAAAAAGTAGAGGCTTTACCAGTAGAGGTTTTACCAGCTGTTACGAGTAATAAAATCTGGCAACCCCTGTAGTTGTTTCCGTATGAGCGTGGTGAATGAGTTAATTCAACAACTGATGGTGTGTGTATAGACTAAAAACCACAATTACCTAACAAAATCTGAGCAGCCTCAATGGCTTCGTTGGTAGAGGTGCGTGCTGCAAAACAGGAGTTCCTGGGTTCGAGCCCGCCTTCTGGCATGCGTACAACGAAAAAAATAATTGTTATAATGCAATTAAAATTAATAAACAGCAGTACAAACCTCCCGAGAAACAAAAGACAATTATTGTGCGAAGCCATGGCAGATAATTAAGTGGAGACGTCTAATTTAGCCCTTTATAATAACCCCTTTATAATAAGCCCTTTATAGTAAAAAGTGAGAACGGTAGCGGTTAGCGCGCGGAAGTGTAACAGCATAACAACAGTGTATGGCAGACGTGTGCTGTGGCTACTGGATTAAAAGAGATGACTGGCTTGGATAAAAGGATGTCTGTGGATGGTAAAGGTTACTAAACAAGGCATCGAGTAGTTCATGTCTCGCCGGAGTAGCACAATAGTGTAGCATGGATGGCTGCGTTTGTGGTGAGAACGCATGTTTAGTAAATACAAAACCAAGGGTTCACAAGACCGGTAGGATCGAGAAGTATAGTCAGAGAAAGCCATAAAATAAGAAGACAGAATTTAACCATAGTGGTATTTGCAATCGAAAGAATCCGTACGTTTGTTCTTAACGGGGAAAAACGTAACAATATATATTTTTTGAGGCATGAAATCTTAGATACACCCTTTTCCAAGGCCAAAAATTACTGCTTAAATGTTTAAATAATTTTCCAACTTTAAATGCGGCAAAGTAAAAATTGTTAAAAAAAAATTTGTTCTGCATGTCACCTCAATATGGAAGAAATCGAGAGACGTTACAAAAGTTGTTGGGATGAACAAATGATGGCGGACTATTATTGGTTCTTAATTTGCGAAGATCCATCTGAAAACAACAGACAATTTCAAGTCGCTCCTCATTTTAATTAAAATTTTTAGAATTTAAGCCGAATATAGTGTGTGAGCAATGAAAATGATAATATTATCGTTCCACAAAATCTCTAATAAAAACTTTATTTTTCATCCGTTTGGTATATATTATATTAATACTCGTAATAAAATAAACAATTTGGTAGAAGAATAAAACATTCCAGGTCTTTACTATAACGTAGAAAAAGAACCAAATGAAAAAAAATACATATGAATGGTTCCCAATCCCAATCCCTTATGTAGATCCCTTATGTAGAAAAATGAAAGAAAAAATAAAAATAGTTACTAAATGTTTGCTGTGTTTTTGTATAAAACATTTTTGAGTTGTTATTGTCTTTTGTCTTATTGATTCAATGGAGTTCTCATTTCATCAATTGGGCTTTTGATATAAGACTTTCTATACAAAAATTCTATACAAAATTTGGGTAAAATCCACTAAAGAGCTATTTGAGCAGTAGTGAAATGGCCATATGGATATGCTTTCCCTGCAGTAATACATTAAATTGCTTAGTTTACTTAAAAATAATAAATATTTCATGAGAATATCATGAAATATTTCATAAGAACATCATGAAATATTTATATTTGAAGGAATCAAGCACGAATAAAGTAAATTAAATTTGAAAAAACATTAAAATTTTGAAATTTAAGGTGCCATACCACGGTATGACATTTATCTCGATCGAACTTCGCTTGGGCTCGACAAGGGTTTGAGTGGGACCATACGCCTAAAAAAACAATAAACGATTAAAGGGTTTTTCAGGAGGCTCAGAAGGTTGCAATTAACTTATCTAGCCATATGGTGTTCTTGGTATTTTTTGGTTTACAGCCAACAGCAACTTGGGATTTTTCATTACCATTAAAATTTTATTTGTGTTGTTTGATATAATGTCAATGAAAATAATTTAATTACCATTTATTGCTAATGATTTTATTTTAATTTTAATTTTTTTTGCCAATGGTATTAAAATTTCAATGAAATCGTTTTATTATTAATTACATTTGAATCAAACATAATTTTTTCTATAAAACACACAATTTTGATAGCAGAAATTAAAAAACACACTATGCGTAAAATAAATAAATCTTAACACTCTTGTCGATCGATTTATTTTCGAAAATTTTAATAGTTTATTGTTTTTAAATGGGATAGGTGTAAAACTTTTATCTGTCATCTAAAGTCACCTAGACCCACAACTAGGAACTCTTATAATTTACACGAAAACAAAAATAGGTCCCAACAGTGTCTTATTTGTTCTGAAAAAGTTAAAACATAAATATTTTACAAAATTTTTCTGTCCTTAATGCCATTTTAAAATGTTGCTCTACTATACTTTAAGATGTGTATTTAGTGTGCAAAGACAAGAAAAATATCGTACACCTAGTTCAAAAGTGACACATCTTAAAATTTTAACTTTTTAGAAATTAGACAAAAAAACTTTGGACTATTTAGTAGAAAATCCATAACTATTATGATGTAAAAAGTTCTTTTTATTTGTTTAATATTTGTACACTAGATAATGAACAATTTAATTAAATTTTGAGTTGTGTCACTTTTGAACTAGGTGTGCGATATTCATTTATGATAATGATTTTAAATTATTTAATAATTAGTCAATGGTACTGATTTTTTAAACTAATTATCAATGAAATTTTTTCATTAAAAGGCTTTAACATCTATAAAAATAGTGATAATGCTAAAAAAATCGTTAGAATTATTTATTAATCAATGCTAATGAGGTTCACAATTAATTAGTCCATCTAATCAAGTACTCCCTTTTATATAGAAAACAATCAAAAAATTCTACATAAATCTACATAAAATTGTTGCTAGTGCGTTGTGACTTTATAACTTACGATCGGTCAAACCCAATTCGATTACATTTATAGCGTTTGTTTGTATGTTCGGGTAGATGGTTTATCTAAAGTTTGCACGAAATCCTTCAACGCGTTCTTGAGGTATGACTTTTTATAGCAGAATGCCATTTTGTCCATAAAAAAATAACAACAAATACGTAGATGCCTATATGTGTATGGATTTGATACAAAGTTAATACTCATGCGTAGCGAAGAACCCGGCGTTACATGTAAAAAAGCAAAAACAACGCAAGGAAATAGAGGCCTTTGTCCCATTTGACAAATTATATTAATGTAAATCTACCTTAATAAAGTAACTCTAATCAAACCGACAAATATTGAAGCGACAGAGAATTAAAAAATAAGAAAACAAATAATGAGTTAATATATAATTTTACATATAAAAATGTCATGGGCTCTTAATAGGTTAATCATTAAAAAATGTTATTTTTAACCGACTTCAAAAAAAGAAGGAGGTTTTACAATTCGCTCGAATGTTGCTTTTCTTTTATTCGTGCCTCCAGAAGTCACTTATTTCTAATCCGATTTCGAAAATTTTTGGTAGTATGATAGAATATGCTTACAGATCTTAAAAAGTAAAGGGTGTCCCCATACAACATACATATTTTTTACGTGTATTATGAATTGCAAAGGCCACTTCTGTAAAATTTAAAATGACTGCGTATTACTATGGGTCCCAAAAACTAAAAATTATACAAAAATAAATCTAAAAATTAAAGGGTGCCCCATAATTGATGTAAATTTACTTATATGGGCCTATCTTTTAAACCATTATAGACAAACGTTTGCAAATTGTATAGAATGTCGATTGCTATGGCCGTTATAGTAACAAGTACTAATATGACAAATTATAAATTAAAGGGTGCGCCAATAGTTCGTAGTATATTGCCATACTTTTTAACAGTTAGAGACAGACGCTTGTAATTTACAACGAACCTGTATTGGTAAGTCCGCTATAACAACAAGTATACAATTTTGATTTGGAAGTTAAAGGGTGTTCCAATAGTTGACGTAATTTCAAGTGTGTGGCTGTACTTTTGAACCGTTATAGATAGAATGCTAAAACTTTAAAGGGACCTGTATTGCTAAATCCGCTATATCAACGAGTTTATAATTTGAGTTTAGAAATTAAATGGTGTCCCATAATTGATGAAGATTTAATTATATGAGCCTATCTGTATTGGTGAGTCCGCTGTACCTGTATTGGTAAGTCCGCTATAACAACAAGTATAAAATATGGATTTAGAAGTTAAAGGGTGTTCCAATAGTTGATGTCTATCTTTTAAATTATTATAGACAAACGCTTGAAAATTGGATAAAATGTCGATTGCTATGGCCATTATAGTAACAGCTGATAATATTTAAAATTATAAATTAAAAGGAGCACCAATAGTTCATTTAATTATATATATGACCATAATTTAAAACAGTTTTATACAGACGATTAAAATTTACAAAGAACCTGTATTACTAACTCCGCTACAACAACAAGTATAAAATTTGGTTTGAAAATAAGCGGGTGTCCCAATAGTTGATATAATATGGTGTATGTGGCCGAACTTTTGAACCGTTATAGACATACAGCCAAAATTTACAAGGGACATGTTTTGCTTAGTCCGCTATAACAAGAAGCTTATAATTTGAATTTAGTAATTAAAGGGTGTTCCCAAAATTAATGTAATTTGTTTTAATTCGCCGTGTTTTTTGAACCGTTGTATACAAACACCATAATTTTAGACGAAATGTCCACTACTTTATTTGGTATAATAAGAAGTATAAAAATGTTGCATTATAAATTAAATATTTGATATAATCTGATGTATATGGGCAAACTGTTGAACCATTACAGACATACGGTTGAAATTTACACAGAAACTGATTGCTAAATCTACTACAACAGAAAGTATATAATTTGAATTTGGAAATTAAAGAGTGACCCTATAGTTGCTGCAGTTTGATGGTTGTTGGCAAACTATTGAACAGTTTAAAAAGTATAAAGTTTGAAGATATAAATGTGTCCCAATATTTAATGTAACTTAGTTTATGTGGCCATACACTTGAGCTGTTATAGGCAGACAGATAAAATCTGTTTTGCAGTCGGTTTTTTTTCGCAAGACTTATTTCCTAAAACATCTCTTTCAAAGTGTTTAAATGATACTCATATTGATGTCTTAAAAAAATATGGCGAATAATCGTACTTTTTTATGATCTGATCGATTGGCGTACTTTAATTTTCTCTAGCTTTCCAAGTGCCTTGGAAAAGTTGATTTTAACACTGACATGAATGGACAGACGAATATCGCTAAGTCGACTTCGTTGTGCATAAGAATTTAGGATATATATATAAATACTTTATGGGGCCTAAAATAAATATTGAAGAAATTAAAAACTGAATAACGAAATCAGATATATCCTGTTTCCACTTCTTGTTAAAATTTTCTTTAAATTCAAACAACAAAACTCATTTTTACAAAAATCATTTTCTTTAAAAGCCTTTTATGTCCCTTAAACACGTTTTATTAAATTTTTTTAAAGACTAAACAACAACAGAATTATAATCCTTTACACAATACAGCCAGCAACACATGTTGAATAAAACATTTTCAGAATTCGAAAACTAAATAACATAGTTAACGATTGAGTAAAATTCTTATCATCATTTTCCGTTTCCGTTTTTAGTAAAATGGTCAGCAATTTTGTAAATTAAAGTTTACAATTTTCATGTTTCTATAGAAACTTTTTAATATTTAAACTACAACAGAAATGCCTGCATTGAATTTATGCAAATCAGAGACACAAAAAGAAAACAAATGAAATTAAAACACATTCCCTATTGCATTTATCATATTAGTTTGTTTTTGTTATTGTTATTATTTTCATGTTTCTACTGCTGCTGCTGATGATGATAAGTTCAATTGAGTTCAGTGGTGTGTGTCAAACGAGCATAACTTCAATTGTATCTAATTTGTAATTTCTATTGTATTAAAATAATGAATATTAATTTTTCCCTAACGCCTAAACTAGATGAAGAACGTCATATTTTAGTAGTTGTTTTGTTATTTTAATTTGAAACCCATAATTTTGAAATATTGATTTTCTTTTGATTTTATATTGTTTAAAATCTAAATGAGTTTCGGCTATTCTGTCTATTGTTTTGTCTTCAAAAATAATATTTGCATAAATAACAAAATAATAACAGCACAATTTTAGCATCATGAATAGACTGATAATTATGATGGTAATCATTATAACGAATATTGAAAATTTTAACTTAATTGTAATGGGACAATAAAAAGAGGAAGTGTTTTTTTTTTGCTTTTGGCACACACATTAGATGGGATATTATATGGTTAATTTTATGGAAATTATGCTTAAACGAAATTTTAATTATAATAACTTTGCAAACAGCATGAATTTTTGGAATTTGCTTTTCTTTTACTTTTCAGAAGGACTCAAAATATTTATTTATTTAAATTTTTACTCTGGTTAAATTTTTTTCAGTGATGACATGTTTAATAAATATCCGCATCACATTATTTTGTGACTTTGGGAAGACTTGAGCATTTCTCTTTAATCCGCATAGAATATGCAGTGGTTCTTGCAAGAATCGAACTCTCGATTCCTTTAATAACAAATTAGTCCAAAGCTGACACATACTGCCGTCATAGTGTTGCTTTTCTTACGAAATGCCGGTTCATTAATGTTTGGACCTTAATATACTTAATTTATGAAACATTCTGTCTATTGTAATGAAGAAGCACATCTGAACTAATACGCAACAATAATACAATTCTCTGAATTCTTCGTTTTACTATGCAGGCGGCTTAACCATTTAAGTTACCGCTTTTACTGCATCTTGTAACGAATAAACGCAACAATTTTTTTCAGCTTTAATAAACACTCTACATGGTTTGAAGGGCCTGTTTAATTTTAATTTGTCTTTGAAACAATTTCTCAAACACGGCCAGTCCACAACAATTATTTTTCTTTATACTCATGAAGCTGATGGGTGTCGAACTCATGACTCATATTCAACAAGTGCACTTCTACTTAAGAAATCACTGCGACTGCTCAATACTATTTCTTATATTCAGTTGTAAAGATACCACACTTATTGATGGTAAGAAAAAAAATTATTCAGCTCTGCATTTTTAATGGCAAACTTTTAGCACTAATATTTTTTAACGGCAAATATTAGTTTTGGTCATTACATATATGTAAAACATAGCCAAAAATTACTTTTATAACAATCCGTTTTAGCATTACTAACACATTTTTTATCGCACTTTGCTTTCCACGAGTCTCATTATACGATAAGTGTACAAGCTAGAATAGAAAATTGCTCTTAATGGCCCGACAATTACAAACACACATCTCTCTAAAGAACAATTCTTCCACTACATTTAGTATTTGCTGCCGATAATTTACAAAAAGCAAAGTCACAAAGCCTTCAGTGAGCGCTACAGAATGACGAGAACCGATATTTGTTTTAATATTTTATGAAAGATAATTGCTTCAGCTTGTTTAATAAAATAATCGAATCGAATCCAATATTTCGCCGGAATGTTGTTGCTAATGGGAAAACAGTGCTTCAATGCAGCCTATTGTTCCAATTTAAATTTCTCCTATAAGTATGAAACTAAGGTCGATGCATGAGTAAGTTCTTTTTTTGAAATAGAGTTGAGAGGAATACTTTAGTTTTATAAGTTTTCCAAAAACAGTATTTTTTTTAGTCAAATCTATATGAAAGAATTGTCTAGAACTAAACCCATCAGGCCTGTACAACAATTTTAATATGGCGCCTTCGCCATATCTTCTAACCCAAAAACACAATAATTATTTTCCTCTTTTAGTCAAAATTTCGAGAGATTTATAAAGCTGTTTTCAATTAATTCGCCTTTTAAATAATTTATCCATTAGAGCAATTTTTAATATCTATATTTATGGCACCGATGGGATATGAACTCGTGACTTGTTATATTCTTATAATTCTTGCAAAAAAATTGACTTTAAAACCGATTAAATCTGTCTGTCAAAAGTACGACCACATATATCTAATGAAAATAATTGATGGGACACCGTCTCCAAACTTCATACTTTTTTATATCAGACTTAGCACTACAACTCCTTGATAATTTCAACCGTCTGTCCCCAACTGTTCGAAAGTTTTATTTTTAAATACATCAAAGTACCTCAACTAAAGGGTCACCCTTAAATTTCCAATTTAAAATTTTATACTTGCTGTTGTAGTAGACTTCGCAATCAAGTTATTGATAAATTTCAATCGCCTGTATATAACAGTTCAACAGTTTGGCCATATACATCAAATAACATCAACTGTTGTAACACTCTGTAATAAGAGTTTAAAAATATTTAAACTTTTTATTATACCAAACTAGTTACTGAATATTCCGTATATTTTTCAAGTGTTTGTGTGCAAAACATACGGCCATATAGGTACAAAGTACATTATTTTGGGAACACCCTTTATTTTCTAAATTCAAAAAGCATACTTGTTGTTAAAAAGGACTTAGAATTACAGGTCCCTTGTAACTTTTATCTGTCAGTCTTTAACGGTTTAAAAGTATGGCCGTATACAATAAAATAATTGAACTATGGGGGCACCCTATTTATTTTATTGTTTTGAATCTTAATACTTACTACTATAGCGATCAGAACAGTCGACATTCTGTTAATTTTTCAAGCGTTTTTCTATAGCGGTTCAAAAGATAGGTCAATTAACATAAGCTATCGGAGCGCCCTTTAATTTTGAGATTTATTTTTGTATAAATTTTTGCTATAATGACATTCAGGTTTTTTTTTAATTTTCAAGTGTTTGTATATAACAGCTCAAAAGATAGGGTCATATAGGTCAATTTACTTCAGATATGGAAGCACCCTTTAAATTCTTAATTCAAATTGTGTATTTGTTGTTATAGTGGACTTAGCAATGCAGGTTCTTTGTAAATTCTAGCCGTCACACAACTTTACAAAAGTATGGCCATATACATCAAATTAAATGAACTATTGGGACACTCTTTAATTTATAACTTTGAAAATTTATGCTTTTTATTATAATGGTGATAGTAATCGGTTCAATTCCTTTCGTTTTTCTTCAACGGTTTAAAAGATAGGCACATATAGGTTTATTAACGTCTTTCATGGGGACACCCTTTAATTTTGAGATTTATTTTTTTTATTAATTTTTGGCAATGGTGTTGGTATAGTGATACGCAGTTTTTTTTAATTTTTAAAGTGGTTTTCAATATGGTTCATAATACCCTTAAAAACTATGTATGTTGCATGGAGACACCCTTTAATTTTGAAGATTATAAAAAACGCGACCTATCTCATCATCAGCATCACTTTTCAAATAAAGAAAAAAAAATTTTAAATCAGTTTAGAAATGATTGAGTCTGCGGCCACAAACATTCAGCCGAAATGCTAATTATCTTCTTGTTTTGAAGTCGATACATTCTAACAAACCAACCGCAGTGGCTTCACATTTGTTATAGAAACCGTTTTTCACTATTCATACAACCACACTTGTTAGTGATGGAAAAAACAATTTATACAGTTCTGTTTTTTTAACAGAATCCATCCACATTTTTTATTAACTTTGCTTTTTATATAGTTAATTTTGGCGGTAAGTGGACTGAACTTAGTGCAGAATTGCTTTTAACAGAGCAACAATAATAAATAGAAATCTTGCAAATTAGCAAGTTTTTTAAAAAATCTAGTTCTTTTCTGCAAACAATTTGCCGAATTTGTCAGTGGTTTCTATACTTTCGAAAGCGAAATCAATATGGTATTTATAGGCATCAGCGAGATCTTCAGAACGACGTGAGCCCATGCCTTTTCGCTTGCAATAAATAGCTGAAGATAATTGCTTTCAGTTGCTTTCACAAACCATCATAATTGATATATCGAAGAAATGTGTCGGTGGTGAAAGTGCTAAGTTCGAGTGTCTGGTAGTACTGATGGTTATACTTAAAATTTTCCTTTGGGTTTTCTAGGCAGCATAAGCCAAAGCCCTTTTTTAGAAATGGAGCCTTTAAAATCTGTACAACCATTTCAAAAATCTGCAAATTATTTGTAATTCACATTTTACACATAATGAGTAGCACTAATTCATTCCATTTAGTTTTGATTTTTTTTCAGATAAATTTCAGTTCTAATTTAATTCTGGTTTAGCTCTAGCTTAGTTCTTATTTAGCTTTATGTCAGTTCTCTGCTTTAGTTTTACTAAATTTCTAGTTTAAATTTTGTTCTAGTTCAGTTCAGCACCGACATGCTGCTTAGTTTTTAGTTCAGTTCTACTTTATTCAGTTGTATCTTATTCATATGGGCTCAGTTTTATATAACATACTTTTAGGGGCAGTTTTTAGCCATTTAACAACTATAATTTTTGGCTGGGCGAAATTGTGTAATTAACACAAAATATTTCTGTATAAAAAATTGTAATGCCTGCGAAGCAAATCTTAAGAGAAAAATATTAAGATGTCTAAAAATTTATTTTGCAAAAGGAGCACTCAATAAATAAATTGTACAACATCTACGTTAATATTAAAGTTTCTGATATAATTTATATAAATTCCAACATAATAAAATCTGTAATTATAAAACTTAAACAAGAAAATCAACTACAAGGACCAACAGAATTTGACCACAAAAAAAAAACAGAATTAAAAATACCCCAAAAATAAATTTTTTTTAAGAAAAAAAAAAAAATGAATAGTGACCTAAAAGTAATACATTGAATAAAAAACATTAGAAGAAATGAAAGAATAAAAATTAAGCCATAAAGCAGCTTATAAATATTAATGGGATTTTAACGAACAAATGTTTCCTTGAAACCACAAGTGCTGCAAAAGAAGGACACACACATACAAACTAAAAGCCAACCAGGCAACCAAAAAGCAAACAAAAACTAAACAAACAACATTAGTTGAATTTAGAGTCACTTTGAAAATATTAGATTTTTTCTATTAACTTCAGGGCTAAGAAATATTAGTGATAAAATTGGTTGCAGTGAATCTTCAGTAATTGTTTAAGTTAAAAAAAAATTATTTCATAAACTTTCTTTAAGAAAAAAAAAATATGAGAAAAATAAATTAAATTTTCTTTTAGTAAAACTAACAATATATTTCACAAATATTTCAAATATATATTGAGAACTTTTGAAAAATAATTTGTGTAGTGATGTGTCAAGCAATGACTTCCCAGAACAGAAATCCAGAAATTACAAATTCTATCTTACACTTAAGAACACTAAATATTTTGTTAGTAATAAAATGTTTCAGAAATTTATCAACTTACCTAAAACTTCTTTCGGAAATATCCTGTAATTCGTTGTCAATTAGTTTTAAGGTTTTTAGCCTGAGTCCCTGAAATGTTTCATCGTCCACACTCTGTAAATGAGTATTGGACATTTCTATGTAGCGCACTGAGCTGTGTATAAATTCTAAAACGAAAAGAAAAAAACCAAATGAAAAAATACCTCATTAAATCTAATTAATGAAAAAATAATAAAAACATTTAATTTTAACATTGAGAAAGTTTCAAAAGCTTAAACATTTATATAAAAAACTGTAGTTGAACAATTTTTCAAGGCCATATTATTGACGTTCATAAAATTTATTTTACAATTAAGTTTTAATTAATTTAACTATTATTTCCACTTAAAATATTTGTTTTTAATTTACTGCAAATTAAAGCTGAAATTTCATTCAAGCAAACACTCACCCATTTCCTTCATATTTTACATCGTTTGCTTGACCTCTTTTTAAGTTTTGTTTTATTTATTTTTTTTATTTCTTCTCAAAACTTGATTATAAAAAGACAAACTTAAAACTAAACCATAATGTTTTCATTTCATTTCATTCCCTTTTCATTTCATTTTTGTTAACAACGCACAAAAAGAAAAAAAAAATATTTCTTTTCCCAAAATTTAATTCAACTCAAAAATATGCAAATATTTACAAAACAATCACAAGATGCTTTAACAAAAACAGTCAACATTTGAATCGCAAAAATGTATGTATGATGATTTTTATTTTCTTATAAACATAAAACTAGACATTACACATAAATAAA